>PVJI01000283.1:210000-300360 GCA_004026765.1 Micronycteris hirsuta | reverse complement strand
CCTCCTGAGTCTGTGAGTATAATAAAAGGTTTGTTGTTTTATGCCACTAGAATTTGGAGTAGCTAATTGGAGTAAACATGTCCTAAATATGGATTTTCTGCTTTGTCATGGGCATTCTCCATAATAAAATAATTCACTTCAGAGGCTGTTTCCACGATGCGGGGAGGGATAACTTGAAATGCTTCTGTAGCACAGGCCACCCCCGAGGTGTCGGGAGCACTTAGTAACAGGATAAAAGTGGACAATCTGAACTGTGGGGCGCAGGAGGGGGTATCACATTGCCCACCATCAGCTTTTACTATTGTCACTTTTAAGAAAGTCAACAAATGCAAAAGAACTTGATAAATATTTTCCATAACAAAACACAATTGGTTGCAATGGGATCCAGCTCTGTTCCTCATTAGTTACCCTTCACTTGTCAGACAAGCTCCATATCTCACCGAAATCCATGGTGGATTCTTTATAGTTTGTTGGGAAATGTGACTATATATTTCCTTTCTACCGCATGCTTTCTTGAGCCTGCTTTTAAATCCAGAGTACATGCTTAGCTCCCTCTTCCCACAGGAAAAGGAGCTTCGGCTTCCAAAGAGAGGTAAAAGCAGGTCACAGCGGCTGCTTTTGAAGTGGCTCCACAGCAGAGGAGGTGGGGAGGCCAGGCTGCCATTATCAGTGGCTACCAGGTGCCCCGGGATCACGTCAGGTGATAAAACACTTGGCTGACAGCAGAAAAAAAAATCATCACTCCTTCTTCTCCACCCCACCCTCCTTCTCACCCTCCCTCCCTCTTCTTTTTTTTTAAAGGAGGCTTTTTACCCTCGTTAAATGAAACCTTATCTCTGAAAGACTGCAATCCTCAGCAAATGACAAGTGCACCTAATCTCATTTTCTGACAAGTGATTCTGACAGCACCTTCCTTTTGATTTCTGAGACATGTAGTTAGACATATATTAATCTGTCAGTCACCATCCCTAAAAAGAATACAAAAAGAGAGAAAGAAAGAAATGAACATTTGTGATTATGAAGGCATGACAACAGGTTAGGACACCTATTTTAACCTACGCACGAACCCTCCTTTGCCAGGCACTCCTCTCCCCTTGAGGCACGTGGGGCACCACGCAGGGGTGTTGGAAGCTGCCCAATCAAGGGGCCTGCGGAATGGGCATCCGTGACTCCAGGTAATGTGCTCCAGTGGAAAGAGTGTGCACTCTGGTGTGAGGCGTACCAGGTTCAAATTCCTGTCCTCCTTCTTTACAACTAGGTTTATTACATGAGATTGTCGGTCTCTGCGCCTCAGCATCCTCGCTGTAAGGTATGGCTCCTAGCATCTAGTAGCTATAAAGATTAGATAATTTTTATCTAATGCACATACATACAGTAGGCACCTAACACACAGAAACACTACTACTGCTATTCCTAGAAAAAGAAGACTCTGCATTGGTAAGACAGGAAGAAACGCAAGACGTGCCCTGTTCCCTAGAGTTAACGTATGTATGTCAGTAGAGGGTGTTCTAGAATCGCCTGGTAGCTCTCAGCAGTGACTGCCACGTCAAAACGGGCACCACACAACCACTTAATACCCAGCCTATATGGGTTCTGCTCCTAAACCACGTCAAAGACCTGAGACACACCACGACCCCTTTCCCCATTTGTAACGTGAGGAGAATAGCTTCTCAACTCTATTACTGAGTCATTTATAAAGGGCAATGTATGTGCATGCTTTTCTGAGGACTGGGGGGAGTCAGGGAAACCAAATCTGTCTTGGGTCATTCTGGGCTGAACCTAGTCCATGCTCCTGTTTGACAGAACAAAAGTACGTGTGTTCCTCTGTAACGTCTTCCTTTAGTCAGTACCTGCATTGGGAGATGTCAGCAATGCACATTTTTTGTTTTCTTTTCACTGAGAGTGGCAAAGACTCATGAAAGGAAAACGAAAAGGCCGTTTAGCTTTACATCCGAACTGAAAGAGCATGACTATCATAGGGGTTGGGGCTTCTTTCTCGACCGAGAGCCACAGCGGATGAACACCGATGGGAAGCAGTGCCACGGCCAAGCCAGGCTTTCTCCTCTGTCATTTGTTTTCAAGGTCACGTCAAAGCTTGCCAATATTTTCTGGAGTCACTGAGTCTGAAAACAGATCTGGGGAGGTTTCCATAGGAGTATCCCTCTAACCCCTCCCCTAATAAAACAGAAGAAAAACACCTCACCACCCCTCTTCCAAGGCACTCACCGCATCAACTCCATCTTCTGCGGCCTGTTATTAGATGCGTGTACTACGCAAGATCCTGCTACACAAGGGTCAGAGAACAAAGGGACAGAGAAGAAAAAGGAAAACTAAAGGTTTATCCAGTCATCTTCACTCACTTCTTAGATATTGACTTTTATTCCTTGAAAAAACGGGCACTGCCTATGACATCTGCTATTTATTTTCCTCCTCTCCCTCTTTCTCTTTTCTGAATCAGAATGCTTGGCCATAGGTCTGTGATCACGTCTTTACAGCCTATAGAGAACTAAGTAAATAGAGGCAGAATAACTAAGTCGTCACTAATGTCGGAGTGGGGAATGGAAGGTCCCTGCTCAGGCAAGAATTGCTCCACGCAACCAGCAACGGAAGAGAAGGAACTTCCTCCCTCCTCCTCCGCCGCACTCACCCAGCCCTGTGCTCACTGGGTACTGCCGACCCCGAAGGAGGAGGCATTCCGGCTCCAGGGTGGAGATGAACTGAGGAAAAGCCCTGGAAGCTTTTGGCTTTGGCAAAAATGAACTAGAAAGTCTGCGAACAATGGACAACCTCAGTGAAGAAACCTGGGCATTATGTAAACTGCTCCACATTTTTAAATTAAGATTTTAATCATGAAAACAATGGGTCAAGAGAACAAATGACCAGGCCACTTGCAACTATGTAACCCGTGGGGACACATAAGATGCAGCCAGTGCCATGTTAGGCTCATCAAACATAGCCTTGGAGTCCAAAGTCCTGGTTCAAGTTCGTTCTCACCATGCCTATGGCTTCCCGGTTCTAGGTCTCATCGGTCAAGTGGGACATCAACCTCTCTCAGAATTTCTAGGATAAAGGTTATACTTAAAAAATATATTAAAAAGCACCACATTAACGCCAAAGGGAATCTGGAGTACATTATATGTATATAAATTAGTATACCACTAGTATATGTTTATATGTATAAATGTTGGGTGTTTTCTGTCATCACTGTCTTCAAAAAGATGTCCCCTCCCCGGCTGGTGTAGCTCAGTGGATTGAGCGCGGGCTGGGAACCAAAGGGTCCCGGTTCGATTCCCAGTCAGGGCACATGCCTGGGTTGCAGGTCAGGTCCCCAGTGAGGGCCATGTGAGGAGCAACCATACATTGCTATTTCTCTCCCTCTCTGTCTCCCTCCCTTCTCCTCTCTCTAATAATAAATAAATAAATAAAATCTTTAAAAAAAAAAAAAAAAGATGTCCCCTGAACCTGAGGGAAGGTTAGTCTGTTTTAAAAACTTACAATGAAAAATAATTAAAATATAAAGAATGAGACTAGCCAACTGTGAAAGTAGCCCAAAAAACTGCCCATGAATTCATGGCGAAAGAGATCCAGAATGACCCCAGTTCAACCCAAGTGACTTCAATGTAAACTCAGGGAGTCAGGATCCAAACATGAGTAGAACTAAGAAAGCTCAAATTAAATCACATCATCCTCTCATCTACCCACCTTCTGCATGATTTTTTGACAGAACATCCATCCATCCGTCTGTCCTTTCCTCTTTCCCTCCAATAAACATCCACTCAGTATCTCGGTATTATGTGACAAACACAGAATACTTTGCTCTCAAGAGATCCCACAGGTCAGTACTGGAAAGTAAGTCTAATAAGAATGCATAATAAAGCGGCATGCTGCGCACTACTGGGGTGCACACTGGACGGAATGGGCAATTCTGCCTGGACCTCTTGTTCTTATTGTCCTGGTTCACCAAGCGACCTTCGGATTACAACACAGCTTCCTTGGGCATTATTTTTCAGGAGGAAACATGCCGACTAGTGCACATAAGTCATTCTGGTTGGGACTGGTGGTTCTACTCACAGCAAACAGAAAGATCTGTGTTATAATTTAATCAGTTTCCCTAGAGTCCGATTATTTCTAGGCTGGACTGACCCAATCAAGCAACTGCCCTCTGTGAAGCTGGGCTAGCACTGCCAGCTGAGCTCCCATCGAATTCTCTATCTTACTGTTCTAGAAATACCAGAGTAGGGTTGTTTGCACTGGTTGTTAGAGCTTCATCTGTCCTGCTTTTAAAAATCCCTGAGTTCCACTCTTTTCAGTAAGTTGGTGACTGTTATCTCTTCACCTTCCCTAAAGCTGTGCCACCAAAATAAAAGAGGAACTCTGGCCTTTAGCATTTATCCCCTTAGCGGGTCTCTGGCCAAGGACCCTCTAATCAGCAAATCCACAGGCTATTTCTGTCTCTATTTCTGCAGAAGTTGCTGCCTGCCTGTCTGTCCCTTTTTTACAATGAAATGAACAATTTTTGACCTCTTATTTCTTTTTTTCCTAAATATTTTATTTATTTTTAGAGAAAGAGGAAGGGAGGGAGAAAGGGAGAGAAACATGAATGTGTGGTTGCCTCTCATGCGCCCCCTACTGGTGACCTTGCCCAAAACCCAGGCATGTGCCCTGAGTAGGAATCAAACCAGCGACCCTTTGGTTTGCAGGCCAGTGCTGAATCCACTGAGCCACACCAGCCAGGGCTGTTCTCTTATTTCTTAAAGAGAGGTTGCCTCCTCTTGGTTCTCTTAACCTTTAACAGTAGGATTCTTCAAGGTCCCCCTTCAATGTGTAAAAGAAGGAGACTCTCTTACCAACCCCCAGCTTCTACCACAACTCCCCAACAGGTGACTCCAGAATCTTCAGCTCCATAGTTCTCTTGCATTTCAGACCCATATTTCCAACTCATTTTTTGGATGCTGGTATTAAGTATCCTATCAGCACTTCAAAAATCAGCATTTCTAAAAATGAACACATAGGTACTTCCTGTGGCCTGTCAATGGTCTGACCTGGTCCGTCCTCTTGCCCCCAACTCCGACGCCAGCTCACCAGCTCCCCAGATGTTCTCTTGCCCATGCCTCATCCCTTCCTCCCTCCCCACCTCATGGTCATGGCTTTCACTCATGTTTTCAGCCTGCTGGGATATTTTCTGAGTACCGATTGTTTCCTCCCAGTCTCCCACTGTCTGTTTTCACCCATATCAAGGCTTTAAAGAGGTCAGGTCCAAGGCAGAGCTCTGTGTCAAGCCATCTGACACATTCTTCTAGGTTGACAACACTTAGGAACAGGTTAGACAGAGACTGGCTTTCAAACTTCCCCTCCAAAGCTGTACAGATCTTGGACAAGTTATTTAATCTCTTTGAATGCAGCTCCCTTTTCAGTCATGGAGGTGGGGTGGGGTGATTACTTGCTACACTCCAGGCTGATAGGAGAAAACAGGGTATATGGTCTGGTGCAAAGCAGAGCCTTGATATAGGTTAGTATCTTTGCTGAAACAAAAGGAGATGGGAAAAGAAGACAACTGTATTTGCTTTGCTTGACCTGTAGTGCCTAGCCCAGTTTACTACACATAGGATGGAGTCAAAGCTTTGTATTGCTTTTGAAATAAGAAACTCTGTTTTAGCAAGTCCGAAGGAGAGGAAGATATTACTAAGGGCTAGGGCCATCGTTTTAAGGGATAATTTTTCTTTCATCAAGAAGTTATCAGGATTGACAATCTTTCCTTTTGACCATCAACTCAAAGTATTTTTATCAAGCCTGATGAATAGCTGCCACTGGACATCCAGCTGGGAAGAAGGTAGACCCAGCAAGGCTAGAAGTCATCTCTGTGTGAGCCGGGTTTGTTTCGTGATTCTCTACTAAGGCCCCTTTGGGGTGGTTGCAATCACTCTGCAGTCAGTGGCGGGGCAAAAATTAGGTCAAAAAATTTTTTTATAGGATTGGAGTTGCGGAGGGTAGTAGAGGAGGGCAGAAGTGTCAGCGAATGGGGTTGTTTATTCTCTTATCCTAAGGGCAACTCAAAACCACCCTTGAGAATCTGAAAAACTATAAAGGCAGTGCCCTTATTTATGGAGGCCACAGCCAAACATGGATGTGATAAACTGTGTCCGCCCTGGGCTGTGACTGCACCCAGGGGAGGGACCCGATGTCTCTCCTAGGTCACTTCTAGCTCTCGATTCAGTGAAACCCTGTCAACCCGTGGGCTATATAGCCAAGAACCGAGTGTACTCTGGGTAGATGGGTCTGAAGAGCTTCCCTCTGCTTCAATGGCTCAACTTGACAATGAGAACTTAGCTGGGCTTCCTTTCCTCACTTGGTAACAATGGTGACACTTCCTCTTCTCAGTCAGATTCAAATTTTCAGCCTTCTTACTCAACACTTGCTGTTTTCTGACACACACACACACACACACACACACACACACACACACACACACAAGGATCAGGGCTTATATGTGGATGGAATCAATTGTAGTTTGATTAAGACAGAACAGAAAGAAAGGAAGTAATAACCATCATCATTTCATTTATAAAGCCTTCCTTCCTCACTCAGGCTCTTGGTGTGCAGAAAAGGCAATTAAAACGGGGTTCAATTAAAAATACCATAAAACAGAAATCAAATAAAATATTAAAAAGCCAAGTGCCATTATTAAATAAGTGTTTGTAAGAGGAGGTTCTCAGACAATAACAAGGAGTCGGGAGGGGGCGGGAAACCGTCCTCCTGGCGGGGAGGACGCACACAAGAGGCGCGCCAACAGAGAATGCCACTTTCGTTCGGCACGAAAGCTGTGTTTTGTTGAAAAGTAAAGAATAAGGCTCCCCTTGGTCACTCTGCAAGCGTGCAACTCATATTCATTTTACATTTCCAATTCTTCAGTGCCCTGTGCCCCCACCTGCTTTGCTTCAAGAGGGATCCCCCATTAACTTGCGTGAGAGGCCTGCCTGTCTATTTGAATCTGCTAATTGTGTTCACTCTCCTGCCCGGCACAGCGCTGACGTGGCCTCAGCGCTATTGTACCGAAGAATCCAGTAAGAAAATACTGTAATTACGGCCCTTCGTGCAACGACCTCAACACTCAAAGGAAGGACAAAGAATTGTCTAATTCTTTTCTTTTCTTTTTTTGTCTAATTCTGATCGCAGCTTTTATTAAGAATCTAAAAAGAAAAAAATTATCAGCAGGCAAGTATGACATACGAAGTACAGAGAGTTAGGAGACCTGGGTTTTAGTCGTAGTTGTGTGGCCTTGGGCAAGTCACTTAAATCTCTCTGCACCTCAGTTCTCTCATCTACAAATTGAACAAACTGGACTAGCTCATTAAGTCCCTCTCAGCTTTCAAACTTTCTCTCTCTTATATCTATGTAAACAGTGCCCAGGCATTTTCTCTGTTGAACTCTCTGTACCTCTGTTGGGTAGACGAAAGCCAGAGAAACAAGATCCTTAGAAGTATATAATCTGAATAACCAGAAGGGATGTAATTAAAACCAAGGTTCTGTTCCCACAAACACAGCCAAGGATCTTCCCATAAAAACACTGTGGTAATTAACGAACCCGCACACCCCACGCTGCCGCCCTCCAGGCCCTGCCGGGCTTAGCTACAGACTGACTCAGAACCCAGGCTCCCGTCCCCCCACCAGCAAGCCTCGCTCCTGACTGCTCTTCGGGTGTGTTTTCGCCCATGGCTCTTCGCGAGACAGGAGCATTTCATGTCATGCAGGGACATGAATACATTTCTGGAATTTAAAAAAATCATTTAAAACGATGAAAAGAAAATATAAGGGGCCTGCTCCTGTCAGAATATTCCCACTCCTGCACTAAAGCCTCCCCTTTTCTCTCTTTGCCTTTAAGAGATTGGCACGGAGCAGATGCCAAATTGGTTTCTTGGGAAGCTGGCTCTGGGAGCAGCCATCCTCTCCCCGAGCTGCGGCCCCCTCCCCAGGGAAATGTGCTCCGCTGCCCAGATCCTCCAGGGCTGAGGCGTTCCCTGGGCTGGGCCAGCCCCTGGCACAGTTCTGACAAGAGTGAAATCTATTTTCAGAATTCTCCTCCACTTTTAACACCCTTATGTCATGCATTCACCCAGACTGGCCTTGCAGCCCAGAAATTATATTTGTCCCGTCAACTGGCTAACCTGATAAACTTATAGTGGCCCGGCCAGGGAATGTGAGGCCACTTGGGGACAGCCAGGGAGGTCTGCTTTAGCAGAACATGCCTGTCAGGATCTCTAGATAACATCAAGGGAAGGTGTCCTCAGTCGCATTACCAATGAGGTCCAGTAGGAGAAGGCTGAGAAAGATAATGAATTCTCAGACATTTCTCGAGTATATTAAGGGCAAGAACCATGTTTGGCTACCTTTGTAATCTCCACAGGTGGACTGCAGGGACTTGGCACTCTTTGAGGGCCCTCTGCCTCTGTGGCTCTGAATTCGACAACTGAAGATCGATTTCAGAGTCTTTGTTCAGCCTTGTTACTCAAAGTGTGGCCCGGGGGCCTGCAGTACTTCGGAGTGTAATAGAAATGCAGGGTTTCAGGCCCCATCCTGGACCTGCTCTGCTCAGTCTGCAGCTGCAGTTGAGTGAGAACCCTGGTGACTGAGGAACGCTCGAGTCTGAGAACTACCACCCAGCCCACTGAGGGGGTAGAGAGGCGAGCCTGACCGCCAACAGCCATGGCGGCACAGTTGGGACTGGCCAGCAGGAAGAAAGGAAGATCAGATTTGGACTGCATTCAGATTTACAAATTTGATCATGCTAAATACAAAGCTTGAAATTGAAGCAGGAGCCCAAAGGTGTCAGGAACAGGTGTCCTCATTTACAAACGCAGCCATCTGTGTGAAGTCAGCAGAATTTCACTTCAGGTTGGAAAATTGGACTCCAGCTTCCCAAAGTTTTGAAGAAGCCTTAGCAATGGGCCAACGAGCTCTTTCCACATTCCTTTGGAGACCCGCCAACCGACGGATTTTAGCCACCAGTTTGTGCCTGGCCTAAGCCTGGCTGGATTTTCTGCCCAGTGTTTGTCAGTGAAAGGCTAACAGAGGAAAAGACACGTCAAGGTGATTTGTCTGGGGGCCTTCTGTCAATCTTCCAACGGGAGGGCTTGGTGAGGCGTTCAAACCAGCACAGCGAGGGACGTCTTTATGGGTTTTGCTTTTTAGGCTGGATTAATAAATCCCAGTTTCTTTCTCAGCACAGGTATATTTTTCACTTGCTGATGATGGTAGAAAGCCTCCTGCTCACATCTGTATTATAATAAACGCATTATAAATGAGTAAGTAGGAAACAGTAAGGAAATGATGTTTTACTTTTAAATGCTAATTACGGAGCCCTGGTGCAGTTAATGTGCAGGGTGTTCTGTCAATTTTTAATGTTTATGCCAAGTGTAGTCTTCAATTTAACATGAGCTTTTAATCCTTTGAGTACTAAATTGCCTTTTAATGCTTGCAGAACAACATTGTGTTTGCACAAAGTCAGGTCTGAAAAATGTATTTAGTACAAGGTGTGTTGTGGGAAAGCAGAGAGAAGGGGGAGGGGAACTTTTTTTTTTTTTTAACTTGGTACTGGAATACACCAAAAGCAAGCAGTTCTCTGCTCCCAACAGGAACATCATTTCCTATTCTTTCTGAGGTTGCTGGGTGTGCTGCTCTCCTGCTGCTGATTCGACCCTCCCGTGCGAGCTTCCGACTCCCAGGAACACAGCCAGCCCCAGGATACACCTCGCCCCATCCAAACCGGGACAGCAGAAGCCGACGGAAGGAGGGGCGCTGAAGTGCTCTCACTCCCTCCGGCGGCGCACGGCATCCCGGAGGAGACAAGTGCTCTAGGTATCCTTGGGGGTGTCGGGAAATTTTCTACGGCCATACATATTTTTTAAAAAAGTACGATGAGAAAACTCATCCATTTCCTAGAAATAAAAGGACTAAAGGTTTGAAAATGGAAGCGGGGCAGGAGAAAGCACGGAAGGGTAGAGTGCGGCTACACAGCCAGTGGGTCTGGGGACTTTCCTGAGTCAGGCACCACGCCCAAATCTCTGTGTGTCCTGTGGTCTACGTCTCACCTTCCGGAACCGACTTCGCCTTTCCCCCGAGTCATCCACCTGAATTGTTTGTCAAACAGATTCAATGCCTCAGAGTGCTGCATGGAAGCAATGACTTGTATGGTGCTAGGCGTGGTGCTAAACACTTTACATACATGAACTCATTTACTCCTGTCGGTGAGCTACATAATGCTATTATTATTATTATCATCCCCATTTTGCAGATGAAGAAACTGGTGCACAGAGAAGTTGAGTAACTTGCCTAAGCTCACATAGCCAGTAAGAGGTGGGTCTAGGATTTGAACCTGATTCCAGGGTCCCATGCTCTCAACCAGCTCTCAATATGGCTCTCAGTCTCTGCTGAAATGCCCTTCCTGGCACCTTTTATCAACCAGGGCGTCTCCCACTTGTCAGTAGCTTCTGTTCAGACGCCAGGTGCCCTCCATGGAGCAATTCCTGACTGATTCTCTCCTCTGCCAGTCACACCCATCCTGGCCCACGGCAGCACTGTGTGTCCACGGGTCTGAGTTCACACTGCGTTGAGTGCCCCTGGGGGTGGGTCTAATCAAGAAGACCTGTGATGCTGCTGGTGCCAGGGAACACCAACATGATGGTGTCAGAGGCCGTGGTACATGAGAAGTGCTGGGGGAAAGGTACCCTCAAGCCTTGGGAACACAAGTCTCATTAGAAAACCCAGGTTAGTATTCGTTTGTAGCCAATGAAATTGCCATTTTGAGGGGCAAAAATGGCCAAATATCAGCAATTTCTGGTAGGTCAGTGTCTCTTTGGCTAGGCCTCAATGTGGGGTCAGTGGGTTCAGCAGCAACCCCTGCCATCCCCACGCCACGCCCAGTCCCCCTACTGGAAACCAGTTTCTGGGAGAAAGTGTTCGTTTTCAAATGTTTTCCTTTGGTGAGTAGGCATTCAGAAAGAACAATGGCCATAAATACAACTTAGTTAACTGCTTAATGATTAAATAATATATTACTAATATTAGAATAGAAAAAGGCTGCTCAGAGGGAACAAAAAGAGGAGAGAACTGATGCAGTTTCGTCGGTTCCTTAGTTCAGCAGCAACACACAATACTGCACGGGGTCCCTCAGCTGACATTCACTCCAGGGCACACGTGGCGGGAACGGCCACCTAGACACAGGTTATTAGAAATCTGTTACACAGTCAGCCGCGTAATGACTTGATGCAAAACTGTGTGAGCCTTCCAGGTACAAGTACAAAGGAGTGAAGGGTCAAGGCAGGTCTGCAATTATGAAAAGACAAGGGGTTTTCCTGTTGTCTTGTAAAGCAAAGAGAGATTTTTGAGATCTTGCCTGTTGCATGAAACAGAAATGTTAGTAAAGACAGAATGTCAGTCTGTCCATCTTACTGTAGCTGGCCATTGTCTACTTGCCGTCAAACCCAACAATTTCATTTCTACCTTAGTGTAGTTCAAAGAAAATGCTGGCCTGGGTATTTGGGTTCAACTCCAGGCCCCAGAGTTGACAGTGTGACTTCAGCCAAGACCATGTCTCTGTTGTTACAATGGTGACACGCTCTCTGAGGTGTGGCATTGAGTAATTATTATCCACTAATTACCCACCAAGCTCATGATCCTTTTTCTCCAGCACAGAGTTGTCACAGTGAAGCAACTGTCCAGCAAAGTACTACATTTCCTGGCTACTCCCATGCCATTTGCAACTAGTTAAAGCCACAAGACTAGTTCTTAGCAATGGCCCATGACCAGAGCAGATATGTGTCAATTTCTGGGTCTTGTTCTCTTGGGCCAGGTAGATGTAGAGAGGTAGGAGGCTTAGGAATTGGCAAAGCTACAAGATAAAAAGAGCTGGGTCCGGAACCACTGCATGAGAGAAAGTTGTGTAGCCACCAGGGGTACCCATGTCAGGGCGGTCAGATGGATAAGAAATACATATCGATTGAATTTATACTTCTGTGCATTTTGGGTTCAACTTGCAATGGGGGCTGACTTTATGCAAATGCATATACAGAACCTTCAGCTGTTCTGCATAAAGCCTCACATTGTTCCATACCACTTACTGCCTCCTACCTGTGAAACAGGAATGCTTGTTTGAGAATCACTAAAGACCTCCAGCTAAAAAGCAGGAGAGAAGCGCAAGTAGGAACAGCAAAGCCCAGTGATCTTATCTTCTATAACTTGGCCCAAAACTCAATATTCAGGAGAAGAAAAACTGACATCAATTTACTTTATCCAAAGTAGCAAACTGACAGAGTTGAGAACTCCATCTAATTCTCTCCATGGTGACCTTTCGATCCCTACACGGCTGTGGACAAGGCCCAGGGGCGAGAGGCAGACGGTGGAGAAGAGCTCACCTACACCAACCTTGTAACAAGATGTAGCCTAGAACGTTTTTAAACAGCTGTCTACCCTCCATCACAGAACTTTCTTCCAGGAAAAGGCTGGTGGAAAATGACATTATGATTTCCTCATTTGGGGTAAACTGCTACAAATTTAAGTATGTTGGCAATGGTGCCAGAGGAGTGATTTATTAAGTCCCGTTTCTCTCTCCCACTTTGTGCTATAACATCAGGGCATACAGCTTTCTAATGAATCACTGCCCACACATTACCGGCTAGGTGACCTGCTGGGTTTGGAAATGAGGACTGTTTACCAGGTAGTAATTAGGATTGCCCTTTCCTTCCTTCAAGACTTTCCTGCCTCTCTAGGACCCATGTCCACAGCTTGGCTCTGGGAAAGGCAGGGCAGTGATGCCTGCTCTAGGACAAAGCCTATCTTAGAGCCTACCCTAGTTCCTAAGGAGGCCCGTACCCAGCCCCCAGCACACAGCTGTCCAAGCTCCTCCTCCAGGGATGAACAGAGCCTTCCACAGTGGGCGTGGCCAGCTACACGGCCGGCCCTTCCCACTCAGGGCCTGCATTCAGAGGGCCAGCTCAGCCGGTGGAGCTGCTTGGGCATGTGGGAAGGGCCGGCAGCCCCCACCTAGCCTGGCTGCGCCTCCTGTTGCACTCAGGTGTGTACATCTCCCCACTGTGTGCTCTCGCTTTCAATCTGGATCATCAAGCAAATGCTTGGTGGGACTGCAAGGGAAGGTTCCAGCTCTGTTTCCTAGGGAATGAAGGTGCTATTTGGCACAGATGGTACTGGCTTTCTGAATGGTTGTTAGACTCCATGTTTTATGGTCAGAAAAATGTCAACCAGCAGTTTCTTGAAAAGCCATTCATGTACCTCAAATAAAGGGTTAAACTTTTTTTCTGTTTCATGGCTTAGGTGCTTTTTATTGGTGTTCTTAGGGGTTAAACCTTAAGTCAGACCTTGGTCTGCAGGGAGGACCATGCCTCTGCAGGGATCCTGGGTGCACTTCCCTAGCCCCTTTGATTAAAACTGCTCTAAGCCAGCATTTATGGACTTTTTAATGTATATAGAGCCATGCCTGATTTAATTCTCACCAAAGGGAAGATACTGTACCCATTTTATGCATAAAGTTAAGGAAGATGCCCAAGGTCACAAAGTTATCAGGTGACAGAACTGGAGTTCTGTCCAAGAGCTGAGCGGTTCCCTGGAAATGAGTGCGCACCCCAGAATCCCCTCACACCACGGCCCTTGTTCTGCCCGAGGGCCGGGCCAGCAAGAGAAACTATTCCCTATTCACTCCCCAGGTCCTCCTACGCGCTCTTCTCCACTGCACCCAACCCTCTGCATTGTCCAGTGCAATGCCTTTCCCTAGTTCCTGCCACCTAATTCTACTCAGGGCCCACCCACACTGCAAAGCCCACCTAAGAAATAGCTTCCGGAAGAACGTGGCCTCAGGCAGCATCAAGCAGAGTTTGTATTTCTCTCCCACATTCTGCCTGGAATTTCGCTGACTTCTGTCTAGTCGTAGTTCCCCTGTCAGATGAGGCGGTGGCCTGCCACCATGCCAGCTGACCTGGGGTCAAATGGCAGCTCTGAACAAGAACAGAGGGAGTCCACTCTCTGTATCACATCTCATAGGGGAGAATAAAAATACAAGTACACAAAATATAAACAAGGTAATTGCAGATTCTGATATGTGTCAGGAGTGCCAAATTGAGATAAGGGTTGGTCAGGGAAGCGAGAAGTTTCCATTGGAGCAGAAGGAAGAGATGGACCAACTGCGGAGAACGAGCTGCAGAAAGAGCTTTGTGAGCACAGGAGAGGGACAAGGACAAGGCCCCCGGTGAGGAGGGAAGGAGTCTGGCTTGGCTCAGAGACAGGAAGTGTGGCCAGACGTTGGGAGAGAGAGGGAGAGACTGGAGACGAGGTTGCAGGCAGGCATGAGTGGGGGGCCATGCAGGCTGAACCTGGATTTATTCAGATCATTGAAAAACCTGGGCACATTTCATGCAGGAAGATGCCATGACCTGATTTCTCCTTTTCGCTTTAAAATTCTGCTGGGTCCTGTGTGTAGAATGGGTTGGACAGGAGAGGAAGCAGGAAGTGATACAGGGGTCAATGATTTCATGATTAAATGCCCATCTTTGGCACACAGTAGGCCTTCAATATGCACACTGGCTCCGTCAGGGAGAAAGAATAATGCAGGCTAAGAGGAACGACTTTCTACTTGACTGTGTGCATCCTGGTGTGACCAGGAACAAATCATAACAGGGCAAAGCCCCAGCTCCCGCAAATGTACAATAGGGTTAAAAATCCAACACCTACTTCGCCCAGTGAGGACATAAGGAGAGGATGCATACAATGCATTAGCCTGGTGCCCGTCTCGTGGGAATGCTAATGGCAGTGTTGACATTAGTAGAAGAAACTGTAGTAGCTGTGGGGTAGGAGATAAAGGAAGAGGTGAGGCTTCCTCATATTTCGCCTCATTGTGCTTTGAACGGTCCCTGCCAGGCTGCAGGGCTTCCATGCACATCCACTGTACCTGGGGTCAGTGAAACACTGGGTTGCTCCCTCATCCCTCTGAATCTGTGCTCACCGAGAACCTGCGCACGGGGCTTGGTGTCCGCGTCACCGCACACACAGCAGTTGGGCCCCAGCTTGGCCGCACAAGGTTTGAGGGCTGTCTTTGCTGCCTTTGGGAGCTGCTAACCTCTTTAGAAAGACAGCTCACACTGAGAGCTCATTCCCCTTGAGTGATGGGTGTGGAAGGAGCTGCAATACTGAAGACACCGCCACGGAGTCTGTACACTGGTGTCACACTGTCGACAGCCAGGTACTGAACGGCACGTTAAGGGCAGTATCTCCTGCCACTTGTCAGGCTTCCCCCATGCTAGCACTGACATTAGAGTAAATCTTGGTAAGTCTGTTTGTTTTCCCCCTGTCTTCACAAAGGCAGGGCCTCTGAGCTATCCTTCTTCCCCAGCTGAAGCTCAGCTCCTGTAACACCGTCCACTCGTAGTAGCCTTCTAGGGAATAGAAATGAATTGGATCCTCACGACAATCCCTAGGTGGTAAGTGTTATGAACACTGCAGTTACTCTACTAGCTCATAGACAAGGAAGCTAAGCTCATAAAACATGCCCAAGATCACACAGCCAGTGAGCGACCAAGCTCTGGAACCTAAGAAGCCATCAGCTTACCAACCTTGTCTTGCAGCAGAAAGGATTCGGGTGCAGGCAGGAGTTCTAAACTTGTGCTGCCCACAGAATCACCTAGGTGAAGGGGGAAGGTCAAAACCTTAATGCCTAGGCCATGCCCAGATCAGTGGAACCAGAATATGAGTAGGGCCTAGAGGTCAGGACTCCCCAGGTGATCCCGACGTGCGGGCCGGGCTGAACGGCAGTGCTGAGAGTGACATCCAGCAGACACCTAGGAATCTGAGGAGGACGACTGGATGCAGCTGGGATGGTCAGGGGACAACAACTCCAAGAAGGCCACTAGCAAAGCTGCCAGTGACTCTTCCTCCCCAGCCTACCTCCCACCGATAATCCCCAATAATCCCAACCTTTGCCCTCAGAGCTAAGGCAAATCACAGCAAGGCCCGGGTCTGCCGGAAAACACCAGCAGCCAGAAGGTTTAAGAATGTACTACACCACTCTGACAACCCCCGCGGCCCGCCAGGGAGCAGGCTGGAAAACCAGTTTAGATTCGCAAAGAAGCTGGTATTAAAATCACCGAGAGCTCTCTGGCTCAGGCAGCCATGCATGTTAGGGCCTGTGAATAATAAAAGGGGAGCTTGTAATTCTACTAAAAGATGAAATTTCCCCATTTCTGCAGAATAAACAAAAACAAAATAATACATTAGCTCTGCAATACGTCTGTGCTTCAGGGCCTCAGATTGTCATTAAAGTTGGATTTTATCCATGACAGATTTCTCCACTCCCCTTGAACCCCAAATAAGAAAGCACGCAGCCTTACGATGAATTTCCTTTTCTTCTGATTTTCTATCTGCATGTGGTTTATCTACACAAAACTGTAGAGGAAGTTGCCCAGACACTGGGCTCCTGTTTGCAGTCCTTTGCCTCTCAGCCCTCACGATTTAGGGAAGACATAAAGAATCCTCCCTCCCTTGGTTGTGGGAGGTAACTCAGACTTCTGGAGGGGCTGCTGGCCCAAGGTTAGACAAGATCGGCCCCGCGAGGGGCTGGGTTCGGCAGGGATGGATCAAAGGCTCTCGTGGGTAGTAGGAGCCAGCCCCACGGTGACAGCAGAGGTGTCAGCAGAGCTCTGAAGCCCTTATCTGAAGAGACCAGGAACCTACTTCCTCTGTGCAGGAGCACGTGTGCAAGGGTGTGTCTTGGGGTCAGGGCGGAGGAAGGGCGTTCGCCACTAGCACGGGTGCCCCAGACAGATCCCCAAGGTCTCCATGAGCAGGATAGTCCTCAGGTTGAAGGCTGAGACATTCCTTCAAGTAGCTGCCACCCTCTTTCAAAAGGAGCTCCCGTCCACCACGTCCACCCTGTCCACAGTAAGCACGGACAAAGCTCGACTTAGTCCTGGACCAGGAGAGCCAGGCAAAGGGAAGGCTCTCATTATAGTCAAATCATCCTCATCTCTGCTTTAGCAGAAGCTGATCTTTACAGGAAGCACGACTTCCATGGGTTTCCAAGCCCCCGGTCCTATCTTGGACACAGAAAGAAGATCTGTGCTAAGCCGGGGGCTAGGGTGGGGTGGGGTGGTGGGAATGGAAGATAAACAAAGAAGCCTGGATGTGCCATACACTGGGAAACCAGTCATTTGCAAAATCCAGGGCTCTGTGGAAGCAATCCTCCATGGGCTTCAAGGGGATCAAGTTCTCAAGTTCCTTCCCGCCTGTCCCCAGAAACACGAGGTTACTTGTTCACTGTGGTCCAGTACTACTGGGATGACTAGAATACCAATCCAGTTACTCCATCCTGGGATCCCTTGCCATGGCAGGGATGGAAAAAAGCCCCAATGACAGCTACGGGTTAGGTTACACAGCCCAGATTCCTTAGTGAAGAAGTGGCGCTAGGGGAAAAAATAGCAGCAAATTAGATACTAGGTAATATTCCAGAGACGGCTCCACCAGTAGCTGGGCTTACAGAATGGCTCACTTCTAGCTTTGATGTCTTGATAGGTTTTTAACAAATTCTCCTTCAGTTATCCAGCTGCTTAGCTAATCAGATATTATTACCTCCTTTGTGCTTCCTTTCCCTGCTCTCTCTCTCTGTTTATCAGGCCTGCCTTGCTGTAAAAAGAGCTCCATAATGATCCCTATCTAAATATTTCACTTCTAATACAAAGGCCTGTGTTTTGCATTCTGGCGAGACTCTACCGCTCGCTCTGCTCAGAAGTAGCTCCCCTGCCTCTTTGGAAAAAAATAAGCTGATTTTAGTGGTACATGATCTCAATGGAATTTTCCTGTACAACGTAGCTTTGCATGAGAAAACTGGGTGGGCAGACGCTGAGACCGGGTTAACTCCAGCCCTCACGCACTGAGGATGTCTGCAACGCTTGCCAGCGGGCAACCGCATCCTGCTTATCCTGGGGCTTCGTCCTGACATTACAACAGCAGAGGGGACATTTGGGAAAACTGCAGAATGCCATCAGAAAGCCACAGAGAAACCCTCAGAGAGGGATGAGTGAAGCACCTGAGGAGTCCCAGAAAACAGTAATCAGCAGAGACTGGCATGCTGTCTCCATGACCTTCATCCCTACCAATGTTCCTGGGGTCTTTCTGTGACTTTTTAATATAGACATACCTGGTCCCAGAATGAACCATACACTTGCTGATAGGATATGAATGAAATCTGGGGTCTTGAAAGTCAGCACATGGGTGGGGGGTGCTTCCCATCTGCAATGCTACCATTCAGAGCAGTCTCCCAACGGTAGAATAAAACTTGTTTTGATGCAAGAACTAAGGGGAGTCACTGGTAGGGAGGCATGGCCAAATACGTCAGACAGCTAAGGAGCTCTGTGTGAGACCGTTATTCGCCAGGCCAAGAGTTCTGTGACACGGGTATACCCAAACATAACCATGTCATGCTCCTCCTTAAGGCCGTCTGAAAACTTCCCATCACACCGTGAAGGAATTCCAACCTCCTATCGTGGTCTCCCAGGCCCTCTGACATCTGTGCTTGGTTACCTCTACGACCTTGCCTTTCACCATGCTCCCCTGGCTCCTGCTGCTCCAGCCCCAGCTGCTGCCTCTTCGTACAGACCCTGGGCACATGGAACGTGTCTGCACCTCAGGGCCTTTTCGCTTGCTGGTCCCCTGCCTAGAACACGTCTCACTCCACGTCTCCCAATGACTTACTCCTTCACGCCCAGCAGCTGCAACCATCACCCCTAGCGACCCTTTCCTGACCATTCTAAGAGCAACCCTTTTTGCTTTCACCACAATATTCCCCCTGCACCCCGTTATATCACTAGCAGCTACAACAGTGACCAATGAATAGTAACTGCTTAATAAATATCTATTTCGATATTTAGAGAGGACTGAATGAATGGATAAATAGTAATTCAGGTGCCCTTCACGAAGGATACCAATATAGCCACCATGGCTTCCCAATTCCATTTGGGCCATATTTTTTGCCTCTTTTCCACACTTTATGCAAGCTCTTGTAGTCCCCTATTAACTGTTCTTCTTGTCTTTCACAGTACTAGGATGTTTATCTGATGTGGCAGTCCAAAACTAACTACATTTCCTATCCTCCTTGAAGCTCAGAGCAGTTGTGGGCAGGATTCTGGGAATTTCTAGGCCCCTGACTTTTGATCCTTGCCCTTCTCCCTCTTCCTGTTTCGTATCCTTCCCCCTACACCTGTCCTGCCATTTGGAAAGGTCGACTGTCTGGCTGAAGTTCCATTCTGGGCCATGAGAAGAGGGCTGCGTGGGGCATAAGCCTGGAAGAAGACCGGGTCCCGGAAGGCTCTGAGGAACAGGGCTCTGCACTGCTTACTTCCAGATTTTACATAAGAAAGAAACTTCTTTTTCAAGCCACTGTTATTTTAAGGTCTTGGTCACTTTCAGCTGAACCTTTTTATACCTACTCTTCTTCCATTTATTATTTCTTGCTGGAAATTCCATCAAAGAAAGGCAATCTCTGATGAAGTCTGGGCAGAGTAGCAGAGGGTCCTGAAATGAGCAGATGGCGTGGCTGGGCTGAGGATACGGATGGCCTTCTTTACTGCTACCGCGTACTGCCCGCAAACCGGAACTTCTGCGGTTTGTGGTAGAAAAAGGAAAGTGCCCCAGAGGAAGACTCGACGGGCCAGCTCCAGGACCAACTCTGCAAAGGGTGGCAGACCTGATCAGAGTGCCTTAGTTCTTACAGCCTTTTCTCCTGATCTGTAAGATGGGGCCAATGGTTATGGAAAGTACTAAAATGATATGTATAGAAAGTGCTTTGTAAAACTATCAATCTCTAAAAGTACAAGGTACTTAAGAATGAGCTCTGTTTGACATATCACAGATCAATTCTTACAGTTCTTAAACAACTTCCTACAGTTTTACACATGTAATATCAAAAAACCAAGAGCCAATAGTTTAGATCATGGAATTAAATAACATTTTAAACTCTCCTACGAAATTAAGTTGGCAGAGAACCTTTCAAATTTATTTGAATTTTCAGAATCTTATCTGTTAAAAGTAGCCTATTGAGTAATACAATCTCATGTCTTTTTGTACTATAATGGAAAAAATGCAGACGTTGAATGATTTTACTATGGAAAATGAAATGACTTTTCTTTAAGGCATCAAGGATCCCAAAGCAGCTTATCTATACCCCAGAAGGGACAGAGCAATGTGCAGAGAACCAAAAAAGACTATGCCAGGTGGATAAGACATAATCTGCAAAAGACTCAGCAAAATCAGATCCTCGCAGGCATAGGGAAGGCCAGCCAGGTAGAAAAACCACTGGTGGGGAATCCAGATGTCTACTAATGATCACGAGTACAGAAAGGCTGCCGGCAATAATGCTAGAGAAGTATCCACAGATAGTAGACTCTTAGCAAGGCTTTGATTCGTGAGTCAAAGCAAAAGGTGCTCTACCCATCCGTGGGTGGGGTGGTTAGGTCAGGTGCGGCAGACACAGTTGGCTGCTTACCCAGTAACCATTCCCTTTTCTTCGCTGCCAACAGAACTGTCAGTGTGGTGTGTGTGCAGTGCCAGGGGAGACTCTGACTGGTCTAAGCCAATCACGGCAGGCTCCTTCCCCAGTGCTAGAAGGCAAGTGTTCCAGCCAGTAAGCCCCAAAGGGAAAACCACTGGAGGCTCCTGGGAAAATTTTCCCTGCTAAAAGAGAACAGCGTAAGGAAGAATCCCCTCTTTATCTCCCTTTCTTCCTTTCTGCATGGCATGGTTCCACGTGAGGATGTGGCCTCATGCGTGAAGTTTCAGCAGCTCTCCTGCATCTGCGAGGTAACTTGTCCCCCAAACCCAGAGATGGCTGAGTGGGAGGAACGAAAGAGCCTGAGTCCTCTTTGACAAGAACGAGCCTCTAGGATATGTTTGGTATCACCCACCTTCAGATTTCTTGTCATGGGAGATGGTATCTTTAGTTTCTAAGCCACATTCTGTTACTTGCTGATATAACAGGGCCCCAGCCCTGGTTGATAACAGCATGAGAGGAGAGGAGGCGCTTGTGACATCCTGAAGATGTGGGGTGCCAACTCCCTTCTTAGGGCTCCTCAACTTGGGTCTGACCAACAGCAGAGAGACTTGGCATGTGACTCAGCAGAGCCTCTGGAGCTGGACACGGTCCTGGCCCTGCACTGGAGAGGGGTGCAGTTCACACCCCGCACTCAGGGGTAACGCTCTTCCCGTCAGACCGAGCACTGGAGACAGCCTGAGCCTGGAGGGGCTGCCACAGCTCTTGGCTGCGAGGAGGCAGAAAAGCCAAGGAAGTGGGCGGGGGCCACTTACCGGCCCTGAAAAGTAATGCTGCGGCATGGGACGTCCCAAGAGCCTGGGAGCCTGCTGTTGTGATGGCTTCCTACCACAGACACTGGCAGATGTTTCTGAGTCTGAGTTCTGAGACACACATAGTGGGTGTCCACACTCCGGAGACTAATTATTTCAAGTCAACCTGCAGTGTACGTGAGGCTCTGTTTTAAAAGTTTACTTCACATGGTTGCATTTATTAGCCTTCTGACTGTTGAGAAGAAAGGCTATTACTCCATGCAGTAATTTAAAAAGAAAAAGGAGTGGCAATTTTTCAAGTAATTATCAACAAAAATGCCAAACAGGAAGGTAGAGCCTGAATATCCCACTGAGAGAAACTACCAAGACAGGAAATAATGCACCACAGATAACACTACAAAAGCAAACTTCTTAGCAGACAAGGTACTTTATCATATCATACCTTGCTTTAATGAACTGCCCTCCGTGGCTGTATTTAAATCATAAGCAGGATCTAATCTCATTTCTTATGCTGAGAAAGTCTAGAGACTATTAACCATCAAATACACAGGATGGGGCAAAAGTAGGTTTACAGCTGTGAGCACACATCACACAGTTTACTCCTGTATTATTATTAATTATTGTATTATTTGCCATATGAACTACTGTAAACCTACTTTTGCCCCCACCTGCATAATACTGTCTATTCTTGCAAATAAGTAACCAAGTTCACCATCCCATTGTTTTTCTTTCTTTGCAGAAACTCCTTAGCCATTACAAAGGAAGTAGAATTAACGTGAATAATACAATTTTTAAAAAGTAACCACTATCATTTACACACCCAGGTGTACTCAGTGCCTCAGAGCAGACCTGTGGACCAAACTTTGCCCAGCGGGGTTTTATAAATCAAACACAGTGATGTCCATTCATTTGCAGATCAGCAGAAATGAGTAGTTGCTAAAAGACTGTAGCAGCCCTCAAAGCCCCACGTACTTACTATCTAGACCTCTACAGAAAATGTTTGCTGACCCTGATTTAGAGGAACAGTTATTCTTTTTGCTAAATTAACAGAGAACGTTTATTTTGACAATGACCTCAAATCTTACAGAGTAGGAAAGCGCTAAAGCAATTCCATAGTTCTGTAAAAATTAGCAGTGATTTCTAGCTTATTATGGGCTGTGGCACGGAAGAAAAAATAGGCTGTAGATTACATACCATATCCTGGGTTCTTACTCTAGTTCTATCGGTTCTCTTCAATTCAAGAAACAAATCACAGTGCAAGTGAGAAAGTTGTATTAAAGAATTAAATAATACTGAAGGATGACATTATTATAATCATTAAGGGATATTACTAAACAGAATCACTCTAATTTATAAAACAATAAGTTGTTTGCAAATTTCCAAGCCCTACAATCACTGATAACAAATAACTACAACACACACCATTGATTGCAATGCCCCAGTGGGCCCAACACCATAGGTGAGAACCTGGTAGTGCTTTTAAAGAAACAAATACAATCAATGATCTCAAGAAATTGATTCATGAATTCATCCCTTCAACGTCTGAGTGCTTACTGTGGGCAAGCTCTGTGCTAAGCATTCTGGATTGCAAAGACCACTGAAGATACCAAAGGTACAACCTTGGCTCTCAAGCAATATATACTTTAAGAGGACAAGAAATAATTAAATGGATTATTGCAAGTTTGAGGGAAATAAAAAGGAAGTAAATCAGGGACAGCTTCAGGAAGTAGCATTTGCATTGGGCCTGGAGAGAGGGACAGAACTTGAACTGGCCACGGAGGGAGGTAATTCAAGGAAGGAATGTCTAGAGGGATCGGGGAATCACAGAGGTTAACATGCTTCACCCAAGCATGCCAAGTTAAGAACTAGAATTAGGGTTCGAACCAGGTCTCCAAGTGTAAAGCATTTTTCCAAAGCCATTTACAAGGTATTTGAAATACCCTGAGCAGTAAGATTTCCAAGGGGGAAATATAAAAGTATGAGATAATGTTATTTTTTGCATGTTAAACACTTCATTTCATAAGAGGGGAAAGGTTGTTATATAAAGTGTACTAGGGAAAGAAATCTGGATATCAAGTCAGACAAAACCCAATCAAGCAGCAAGAATCCCCCACCATTGTCAAGAGTCAAAAAAATATCTGAGTATCCAAGAGTAAGCCAGAGTCCACCTTTAGCTTCCGGCAATGGAAATAACCAGCAATAAAGCCATCCTGGCGATCTGGAGTGACCCCGCTTTTCTCTGGCTTGGCTCGCTTTCCAGTTGGGGATGTTTCCCTCTCTGTGCAGTCTTTTATCTTTATTGGGTCCTTGATCTTTAGCAGAAAGGATGACCTAAGACCTTATATTCATTGACTTTTACATTTAGATAACGTCAATCCCCTTCCCTTTAGCTGCCAAGTAAATTCCATTTTAACATCTTAAATGGTATAAATTCTTTAATCCTAAACAAAAGAAAAAGGCAGGGTCCTCTGTTGTGACTTAATTCCACACTGCAGAGTGAATGCAGTCCTTTGGCGTCCATCTCAAACTGGGGGTGGTTCGGTGCATCGGTTACTAGGGTCCTGGGTTGAACCCTCCTCAGTGAGAAGCACTGGAGATACGTGGAAGGCACCACTTAGTCAGTCATCAGTCCATAGGCCTTGAAGCTTTCCCAGTCGACATCTGATCACGGTAAATCCAGGGACCAGGGCAATGTGTAATTATGGTGGCATGTGCAATACATGATGTGATCATAATAACCTGGTGACGTCTTCACTGCTTGTAGACACCCTTTATGTCCAAAGTGGAGAAACTAAACTGAGGGAGAAGCCATAGTCAACGGTGCATGTGCTCTTGTGTTACACGTGTTTGCCAGTGTTTCCTGGGACCCAAATGGCCAGACAAGCTCTCAGCACATCTGAATTTAGAGAAAACTTCCCCTACCTTGTCACCTTGACATCTTGCTTGCTATACATCCTCCCTTTAGCTACATCAGGACACAGGAAGTCCCCTCACAAAGCCGTGAACTACCCTCTTGTGGGTTGCTCACACTAAGCGAGGCTGAGTGTGAGTGAAAACACGCACCACGTTCCCTGAGCTTCACAATTTACTAACCATGTGGCGTCTCTATACCTCATTAATCTTATATTTACAGTGGAAATAAGAAGAAAACAATAAACTCTATCTTGTAGGGTGGGTTTTTGAGAGGACAAAGTAAGTTAAAACATGTAAAACACTTAGAATTTTGTCTTGAAAATAGTCAACGCTCAATAAATGTTGTGATCATTACCGTCATCGCCGTCATTGTGCTACTTGGACTTCCTCCTCCCTCCTCTGTTAACTGAAACCCCTTGCTCAGGCCTCAGCCATGCGCCCAACAGGACCCCTCCTTCCCCCATCTCAACCCAGGCCATCTATCAACCAGCCGGCATTTTTAATACATGTGTAACTGTCATGGGTATAGGGAGTGTTTTCTTATCAGACCATAAACCTTTTGAAAACAAGGACTTCGAGTGTGTTTGCTTTGTGTACAGAATAAATCTGATAAAGGAGTTAATGGTCACAGAAGCTGATAGGGATATCCTGACACAGATGTGCATGGTTCTTGTTTTTAAACATTTTTGGTAGCAATTGACCAGGCAGTTATTAGAGGTAGTAGAAAATAAACCAAAATGTGCAACTGTTACCTGTTTAGTGTTAAGAATGTGAAACAGAAAACAATGCCAGGAGGAGACAGGGAGTGTGGACAAGAGTAAGAGGAAAGAGGTTCTAGTTCTAGACCTGCTACTAACCACTGCACGTTCTCTGAGGTTCAGAGAGGTTACACCACTTGCCAATTCCAGATCCACAAGGTAGTGCATCAGGGTCAGCATCCTTCAAGGTCCCGGACAGATCCTGCCGGCTGCCCTGGTGGAAAGCCTTTCAGCTTGCTGAACCCAAACTCGTCCCAGGCAGGTGGCCTGCCCCCACGACAGAGGCACAGACCAACCTGGGAAATTCCATTGGCCTTTGCTGGTGATTGCTGAGGAAGCAGGAATAGCACCCAGTTTTACGCAATGGGACATAAGAGATATTTGCTGTGGGTCCTCTGGAAAAAAATTTCCTCCTGATAAAAAAAAGGAGGTACATGAGGAATCCTCACCCTTGCGTCCTGTCAGTGACCTCTCAAGAACATGGCAGCGATGACTGCAGCGCTCCTGAAAACATGAGGAAAAGCTAAGAGAGTGGCAGGGAGGCCAATCCAGAGCTTCAAAGTAGTTACCAAAGTTGAACTAACCAGCCCATTTGGGAAATAATAACTCCCTCCTATTGCTTAGGCCATTTTAGTTCTGTTACTTAGACTTGAGAAATTCCTGATTGTCCACATGCTAAGAACCCAGGCACCATACAACTGAGGCGTGCTGTCAAACTGCGGGAGTTGTGACACACACATGATCTCTGATGACTCACAAATCCCTTCGGGACATTCTCAGGTAAAGGCTGCACTGGCTGGGCCCTGTGACCCGGAAGGGCACGGCTTACGTTTCTGGGTCGCCTGTGCTTACTCGTCTCATTTTGACACGTTGGCTTCTTTTTGTGAGCTGAGCTGACATGTACGTGTTCCAAGATTAAAGTCAATGGGAACAGGTATTACCTGATTTCAAAATGGGTCTAAATTCTATTTTCTGCAAAAGACGTCTTCTAATCTTTATCTAGTGGTACTATTTTAATAAATTCATTTTTGCACCCTGTTACTATTGATCCTTTCCAAAAGCTCCTTACATGTCTTCGATGACTTCCAAGTTTGCCTATCATGTTTCTGATCTAAACATTCTACTACATTTACGCTAAATGACCTGAGATTCCACTCAAGGCCACAAAACTCTCACCGGTGCACGCATTGATAACGTCCATCTGCAGGCTTGTCACAGACACTTCGGAGACTGTCACAGCAGAAAGCACTATTGCAAAGCTCAGCCCTCCCCCCTCCTCCCTTTGCTGCAGATGAGGAGCCTGAGGTCTGGGAGACAACAAGCTTTGGTGAAGGTGACACGGTGAGCTGGCGGCATCACGGCGTGCAGGAGAATGTGGCAGTTTGGTGGGAGAGATTACAGTGACACTAACTGTAACAACAGCAACTCACGTTCATCCTGGCTGAGGACAGAGCGGGCACAATTTGAGGTTCTTTATGTGTTTTCATTCATTTGATCCTTATCCAGAGCCCCCGAGGAGGAAGGTGCTATCATTATTCCCAGGTTATAAGTGAGACATGGAGACAAGGAAAAGGTGCCAAAGGTTAACCAAAGCTCCATGCACAGGTGATCATCATTCGGCCATTTCCCATCCTCTGACACTATACCGGGCCATGGGGTGACATTTCCTGAATGGCTACTGTGGACAGGTCAGTGGCTAGAAGTACAGTGGGTTTCTCCAATCCTGATTTTTCCTCACACTGTTCATAGGCTGTCTGAGTTCCAAAGACAGGCCAGCATTTCACTCAGATGTGTGCAGCACAGTCCTTACACTGTCGTGCCACCTGATTTCCTAGCATCCTAACAGTGGGAATAGGAGGGGTAAAGAGGGACTGGCGGGCAGGCAGCAGGTGGGCAGGTGGGAGAGGGGTTAAGAGACAGGTATGACAGAGAAGAATCAGCCACCCTCCCAATTAGTAGTCCTTGCCTGGTTACCAAAGTGCAAGTCCCAGCCAACACACCATGGAGGAGAAGACTCAGGGTGGGACCCGAGTGCCTTAACTTTGTGCAGAGTGAGGAGGAGGCATTATAAAGGAAGCATCATTTTTCAAGGAGCCATCACTATTTCTCACTTAAACACAGAGTTGACCAAGCTGAGGTAACTATTTTACTGGGTTTTTATTGTATTTCAAAGCAAACATGAGCATGGACGTGAGCATGGAGAGCTGGAATGGCCTGATGCAGGGATCTCATCCAACTACGTTCCGTGGTTGCAGAGAAGCAAACAGAGGCCCAGAGAAGTTCAGTGGCTTTGCCACCTCAGGCAGCCCACACAACCGATTCGGTTTCTCATCGCTTCACTGCCTCATGGTAGGGATGACGTGGACGCGAGCTTTAGAAAGGTCCATGATTGGAGTTTGGGCTCCTCTATATACACCAATGGGGGGCCTGAACATGATCCAATATGGAACCCAAGTCAAATTGTAGGGGTCCAATCAGCTGCCGAACCAAACAAACCTCTCTCCTGGGTTTTGTCTGACTTCTCTGGGAGACTGTCCAAGGCTGGGCAATGCTAGTGTCAGGCTAACGGCCTTGCAGCTCATCCCAGACACAGAGGTGACAGGATCAGCCCCAAGTCCCAAACCACTCAGGCAGCCTGACAGCTCCACGTGGCCTGAGCAGACAGCATCCAAAATGGGAAAAGGGGGGGGGGAACTGGCAAGGCCTCCTCTGATCAGATTGTTCAACAGCCTCTGAGCTGGCTGGCCTGGCCCAGCCCCAGCCCCAGCCCCGCTGCCCTGAGCCAGGGCCTTCACACTAATGCGGGCCTTGAGCAGCAGCCTTGCATGGCCCGGACCTGCTGGCCCAGCATCCAAGTCAATCTTGCCTACAGCTGTCAGCGGCACAGACTGTTTGATGCTGCATGGATGGCAGCGATTCAGTCATTCCGGGGACGCTTCCAGGGCCGTGTTCTTGGGAAGGGGAAAAGAGAATCCCCTTGGGGGGCGGGCAGCACTGTAGGCCACGCTGCCAGCAGGCTGGCTCATCCTCATCTAAACACCATCAAAAGCCTGCCATGGTATTTTTTTTTTTTTAATCAGGCAATTGAATGGTCCCTGACATTTGACTTGAGACCATCCGGGTGACCTATGAAGTGAGAAGCACTCTTGGCAGTTAGTCTTAGTGGATGTGATGGCAAACTCACACCTGCTCTAAAGAATAGAAGTTCTTCTTGATATTATTCAGGCAGAGAGGGAAACAGCCCCTTTGGTGAAAGCCCATGGACTTCGCCTTCACCTCATTGCGGAGGGCTGCTGATACAAAGGCTGGTATTTGCCTGCAATCTTTCCCTGGGAAGTAATTAGTTTCCATTTAGAGGGATGACAAATTGATCAGGCAGGAGTCGCACTGAGCTCTGAATTGAAGCTAAACGTGATAGCTGTGGCTCTGGCAAGTCAGGTTTGTAGGTCTGTCGATGCATTTTACAGTTTCAAAATTCAATCACCCAACAGCAGGAGAGGAAAGACATTGCTCGAAAAAAGAGAACCAAAGCCTGCATTTCCTTCTGCGAGTTCATTATCACCTCGCTAAAGCATGACGGTGGTGTGAAATGGGTTAGACGCACGGATGCTTCTGTTAACGGCCAAAGGAAAAAAAGTCGCACATCATTAGGAATGGAATAAACGATACCGAGGCACAGAGCAGAAATGATTTGATTAGTAATTTCCAGTTTTGAAAAGACCTGGAAAAGTACCAAATGACTATACAGAAGGTGTGATGGAGTTCTTAATTGCTATAACTGCTCTGGGAGACTTGATGATTTGTGACATAGAATACAGCACAGTACGCTAACGCTAATAACCGTTAATTAAATGCAGCAATGATATACTCTCAAAATGCACATACAAGTTACCATAATTTCTAGATTAAAAGCTGCACTGTCAGAAGCCAAAGGCAAAGAAAGGTGGAGGGAGCAGGAGACATCTCTCTTGCCTTCATGAGCGGGCCCCACGGTCTACCCAGAACAGAGTGGGCAGGAAACACTCCGGGAAAAAAACACACTTGGCTGGAAAATGTGAAATGGCTCCTGAATGCAGCCGGCCCTCTGGAGGGAGAGTTATTAATTCTGAAAGGCTGTTGCTGCACCAGACCATCTGGCGGTGTGCAGAGACTTCGGTGGCTGGTGCAGTTTCCGGTTGGATCTGTTTGCCCCCCTGTGGCATCTCCCACTTGAACTGTCATCACGCCACGTCCAAGATGTTTGGAGGAAAAGGGGGAAGAGAGGAACCTGGTGAGATCATGGGGCTCTGTAGAGTTTTGGGTGCCCTTCTTTTCACATCCTGCCCCTAACAAATGAGGGAGGTCGGGAAGGCTGATACTGGGGAGGGAGGCAGTGATTCACGGGAAAGCCTCATTGGAATGCAAGATAAAAGAAGTCAATTCATCTCCCTCCCTTTGGGTGAAGAATGCTCGTGAGCCTGAAGGAAGAAAGACGAAGGAAATGCTACTACTTCCAACTCAGTTATCTTCATAATGGCACACAGAGAAAGCTGGGACAAGTCAAGATATCCAGGGATAATTCAAATACCCCAGTTTCGGCCATGGCCTTAACTTTCTCATTTAGATATTACCAAAGCCACCAGCATTTAGGAGACACAAGAGACCTGCCTCTCGGAGAGGTCAAGGAGCAAGAGAAATGCTTTTTGCCTGTCATTCAACCAATGCCTACTGCACCCTCACTGGAATACAGAATCGAGTCAGGCAAGCGAGAGACAAGGGCGGTATGTCATAAGGTTCTGTAACACTTTGGGGGATAAATGTTCTTGCAATGAGGAGGAAGAGAAGACTTTTTTTTTCTACCTTTTAAATTTTGAGAGAGGAGAAGGGAGAAAGAGAGGGAGAGAAACATTGATATGAGAGAGAATCATCAATCGGTTGCCTCTTGTACGGTCCCTGATTCAAAACCAAACCCACAACCCAGGCATGTGACCTGACTGGGAATCAAACCAGCAACCTTCCACTTTGCAGGATGACACCCAACCAACTGAGCCACACCCTTCTTCAGGGCAAGAAGACTTTTGAATGGAAGAACTGGAGAAAGTTGTGTAGATGAGGTGGCAACTGAAGCAAATCTTGAATGAGTTCCAGGATCTGGCCACGGGGCAAACAAGGAGAAGGGCATTCCAGGGGAGGAAGAGCATAATCACTGCCCTGGGCGGGCACAGGAAAGGTCAGCTAAGTGTGTTGGGAGAAGTCACGCCAGTCTCAGTGTGAACTGGATGAGTGGGGAGGGGAGTGGCGGACAGTTCTTGGAGAGCCTGGATAAAGTCACACACGGCGGCCGCCTTTTATTCTGTAAGGACAGTGACTCAGTCAGGGCAGTGTTACCTGGCAGTTCCTTCTGCTTGAAACTCCCTTTCTTCAGGTACCTGTGCAAATGCTTCCTAAAAAGACAGTCTTCCCCATCCCCACTCTTCTATCCCTTCAGCTGCTTTAGTTTTTCTTACCATTTATCACTCTAGCCACCATATTATATATTGTGCTCATTGTCTGCTCCAAGCCTTTCCATGTGACTTTATTTTGTTCACTGCTGAATCCCAGGCCTGGGAACAACACCCAGCTGGTGCCCAATAACTATTTGCTGAACGGGCCAGTGGGTGGATGGATGGGAGACCACCTGAAGCAGTTTTCAAAGTGCTGTTGGGACAGCGGTCTCAGCCCCGCTTGGGAACTGGTTCCGAAGGCAAATTCACTGCAGGCTCTACTCCAGATTAATTCAACCCAAAACTCCCAGGTGGCATCCAGGGACCTGTGTTTTCATAAACTCTCCAGGTGATTCTGATGCACACTTAAGCGTGAGAAACACAGGACTGGAGACCAGTAAGCAAGTTAGAGCAGAGGCTGTTTTGATGGAAAAGAAGGGACAGACCAAGCGCATCTTTTGAGAGATAAAATACATAGCACTTGGCAAAGGAAGAGTATGGGGAGATTTGTTGATTTATGGCCTTGGTGACTGGTTGAACTGTGAGTATGAGAATAAAGGCGTGGCAAAGGTTTGGGCAGGGCTGGGGAAAGGCAAAGATCAGAGATGATACATTCCTTGCATTTCAAAGGTGGTTTCGAAAAATTCCAGGATTCCATCTTTGATGTCATTTACAAAGCAGGGAATCAGCAGAGGACACAGACTGGGAGACAGTAAGTGCAGTTTGGTACACTTGTAATACATTCGTGGGGGTGGCAGCGGGGAGATGTCTTCTTGGCTATAGGCTATGTGAACCTGAAGCTCGAGGGGGAGGTCTGGGATGAAGGCAACGCTAGGCAGCATCACCAGGTTGTGAGAACCATGGGTATGGGCAGAATCTCCCAGGGTGAGTAAGAACAAAGTCTTGAATTATGTGGAGGATGGAGGTCCCTGGAGACCTAGGAGTGGTAAGAGAGATAAGATGAAGATAAGGGGAGAAGAATGTTGCAAAGCAAAAAAATAAAAAGAATCAGATGGGTAGTCGCAAAGTTCCAAATTCCCCTCCGGGAGGGTCTGATGAGTGCAGGAAACCCTCCATCGGGGCGCCTGGTGCGTGCAGGTCACTGAGACCTCGGTGAGGACAGGTCAGCGCAGCTGCAGGGCAGAGACAGGTCCGCCGCAGTGAAAGCACGACAGGTGAATGGGGCTGGGAGGCAGGGAGCCGAGGGAAGAGCGGGAGTAGAGCTTGGGGAACTTCGTTTGTTAGCGGGGCCTCGTAAGCACGTTTCTATGCTGAGAGGGGACGGGGCTTACGAAAGAGAAGACATAGCTGTGGAGGAAGAGTGGGATGTGGCAGGAGATCGGCGGCACACAGGCTTGAGTTGTTTAGACAGGCGTGACGCCTCTTTCACTGAGAATGAAGGGAAGGACTGTCATCAATATGGGCACAGGTAAGTGGGCCAGCCAGGTGAGGCTGAGCGAAGTGGAGCCTTCAGCGGTGAGTATAAGATAGTTCTGCTCTCAAGAACTCAAGTCTGACTGAGGACAGGAATAAAGATAAATTCAAGACACAGTGGTAAATGGTACAAAGTTTTATGGGATGAATTAAAGACCCGAAAGTGAAAAATAAAACTGTGAAGTCAAAAAAAGAAAATGTGAAATGGTATCTGGGGACTAAAGACAGAGTTCTAGAACATAAGTGAAAAATCAAGGATATCTTAACAAAGACCACTAACTATAGATAGTTAATGCATACAGATCAGAAGATATTTGAGTGTCTAAAAATAGCAAGTGACCCAAAGTTAGGATGTACAAAAAAATTCTACAAATCAGTAAGAAGTCAGACATTCAGGAAAATGGTCAACTTGCCCTGATTGGTGTGGCCCGGTGAGTTGGGCATTGTCCCACAAAGCAGGGGGTCACCGGTTCGATTCCCAGTCGGGGCACATGCCTGGGTTGCGGGCCAGGTCCTCATTTGGGGGTGTGTGAGAGGCAACTGATCGATGTTTCTCTAGCACATCAATGTTTCTCTCCCTCTCTTTCTCCCTCCCTTCCCCTTTCTCTAAAAATTAATAAATAAAATTAAAAAAAAAAAAGAAAAATGGTCAACTCATGACGATACTTTATACTGTCAAATGCCAAAAGTTTGACATGTGGATAACAACATATTGGCAAGAGCATCTGACAATGAGAACGCTCGTGCAATGCAGGTGGATGGGAACACACAAACAGCAATTCTGAAAAGCAATGGGCCACATTCGCTCAAATCAGCGTGTGGTTGCTTTATGACCCAGCCATATCCCCTGGGATGTGTCTCCAAGCCGTGACTGCAGAGTTTCCTAAACGAACACATTTCAAGGAGGACTGGTAGTCGTGGTGGGCAGGAGAAGGACCCCGTAGATCCTTCACTTGGAGAACGTGTTTTCTGGCTCCTCAGCAGGTCTGAGAAGCAACAAACATGTGCACTCAGCAGCATGGACAGATCTTAAAAACGGCACATGGAGTGACGAGAAACAGACCTTGATTTACGGCACAGTGGCACTTAGGTAAGCTGAACACACCCACAGGGGAACATCGCCTGTTTGACAAGGTTGCATACCCAGCACGGTAGGCTCAGTGTCTGGGGGTGGGAAGAGCTCACCGAAATAGGGGGGAAAATTAAGAGAGGCTTCACGTACATCGGGAAAGACAGTCCACTCTGACTTGGGAGTATGATTAATTCAATTATCTGATCCTAACGCTCCTATTTGTGTTTATGTATAAAATATTAAGAACAGATTTATGGGGGAGATGCATTTCAAACAGGTGTCTGATATGTCTTCCTGAGGTGGTGGGGTTCATGTTATGTCTTAAACGATGAGATTAGAACCTCAATTTATGAAGGTAACAGACATTCTGCATCAAGGAAATGGCTTGGATGGCGATGGGAAAGTACTGGGCGGGACTGGAAACGTTTAATGGGCTATTGTGACTGCAGCCAAGAGCAATGGGAGATGGCACCCTTCCTTGCCTGAGTGAGGGAGATAAAAAAATCAATCAGAGATGACTTTGGATGGTCAGCCTGGAAGCCAGGACAGATGCACCACGTCGGCTGCAGCAAGGGAGAGGGAGGCGGCGACCAGGCAGGAAGGTCCAGCAGCAGAAGGGCAGGAAACGGCCACAGCACAGGACCCAGCAGGGGGAAGCTGAGCTGGCAGGGCCTGCCTGGTGGACACCTACAAAATTCCGAGGTAGCAGTGCCGCAGCCCACATCAGAGCTTAATGATGACTTTCTCCAAAAACAAATTGTCATTGTGGCTGTGGAAGAGTGTTTCACTGTTCTAGGCCCACACTCTTAGCCAAGGAAACCAAGCCTTCTTTCAGCCCCCACCCACGACGGCCGCTGCTATCAATGAAAGCCTCTATGTCTCAGGCAGTTGGTTGTCTGTCCCCCATGCGCGCACACACAGAGTTAGTTCTGTGCTCATCAGAGAAATAAATAGTGTTTCGCTCTAGTGCACCATGGGGTCTCTGTGTCCACTTCCAATTTCTATTAGGTAAGCATGCCAGGCCCCCTACCTTAGGCAGGGTTTTTTTTTTTTTTCCTGTGAGTTTATTTTCCAGAGGTTGGTTTAGCTTATTCTAAATGAGTCAAGTGTTGGGGCTCTAACTTTTTCCCATGAGAGAATTAGGACGGCTAGAAAAAACTTCCTGTTTCATCCTAAATTGTCTTCCCCCCATCCGGGCCACCATCAGCCATTTATTTTTCTTACGGGCACCAAGAAAAATGTTTTAAAGTATATTTTCTAAAGAGATGAATGTCATGAGACATATACATCCATGTATGGTTTATATCACAGCCTCCCCAGAAAACAGACCACACGCTCCCCCAACCCCCGAAAGGCATCCCACTGGGTTGTCTGCTCCACGTTACAGCATAAACATCTCTTTTTGCTTTTTGGCCTGACAGCCTTAATCTCTTTTAAAAGGCTCAGCCATCATTACAAAAGAAGACATACGTCATGTTTCAAGTTTTGCTCTAAAACACAAGAAAAACACTCCAGAGCACAAAGGAAACCTCTGCCACATGTCACCGCACAAACAGTGCTGAACTCAGTCTTGCAGTCCCATAGCAAAGGGTGTGGCAGGCTTTCTTCCCTTCCCCTTCCAACAGGGAAACTGAGGCAGGTAAATAAATGCCAGGTCCTACATAGTGCTGCTAAGACTGACCTAAGGACTTGTCTGCAAAGTCCAGCTGGGGATGATTGCTGCCACATTTCTCTCTCTCTATTTAAGTATATTTTGATTATACTGTTACAGTTGACCCACTTTTTCCTCCTTAGACCCCTCTGTCCGGCACCCTCTTCCCTCCAGCAATCCCCCCATCTTAGTTCGCGCCCATGGGTCATGTGTGTAAGCTCTTTGGCTTCTCCATCCCCTGTACTACTCCTAACTCCTCCATGTCTATTCTGTACCTACCAATTATGCTTCTTATTCCCCGAACCACTTCTCCCAGTCTCCCCCCGCAACTCCCCCCTCCCAGCTGATCGCCCTCCCTGTGATCTCCATGTCTCTGATTCTGTTCCTATTCTGCTTGCTGGTTAGTTTTGTTTTGTTTTTCTTTTTTAAATTCAGAAGTTGATAGTTGTGAGTTTGCTGCCATTTAAATGTTCATAGTTTTGATCTTCTTTTTCTTAAACTAAAAGTCCCTTTAACATTTCATGTAATAATGGGTTGGTGATGATGAACTCCTTTAGCTTCACCTTGTCTGGGAAGCACTTTATCTGTCCTTCCCTTCTAAATAATAGCTTTGCTGGATAGAGTAATCTTGGATGTAGGTCCTTGCTTTTCATCACTTTTTTACATCTTGCCAGTCCCTTCTTGCCTGCAAAATTTCTTTTGAGAAATCAGCTGATAGTCTTATGGGAACTCCTTTGTAGGTAACTATTTGCTTTTCTCTTGCTGCTTTTAAAGTTCCCTCTTTATCTTTAACCTTTGGCATTTTAATTATGATGTGTCTTGGTGTGGTCCTCTTTGGGTCCAACTTGTTTGGGATTCTCTGTGCTTCCTGGACTTGTATGTCAATTTCCTTCACCAAATTATGGAAGTTTTCTTTTATTATTTTTTCAAATAAGTTTTTAATGTCTTGCTCTTCCTCTTCTCCTTCTGTTGTCCCTATGATTAGGATGTTGGCACTTTTGGAGATGTCCCAGAGTCTTACACTCTCCTAATTTTTTTTGAGTTCTCCTTTCTTCTTTCTGTTCAGGTTGAACGTTTATTTCTTCCTTTTGTTCCAAATCATTGATTTGAATCCCAACTTCATTCCCTTCACTGTTGGTTCCCTGTATATTTTTCTTTATTTCACTTTGTGTATTCTTCACTTATTCCTTTACTTTTTTTGCCATACTCAATGAGTTCTCTGAGCATCCTCATCATTGGTGTTTTGAACTCTGTATCTGACAGGCTAGCTCTCTCTGTTTCATTTAGCTCTTTTTCTGGAGTTTTGTTCTGTTCTTTCATTTTGGGCCATATTTCTTTGCCTCCTCAATTTGGCAGCCTCCCTGTGTTTGTCTCTGTGTATTATTAGGTAGAGCTGCTTTTACTCCCTGTCTTAGGAGCATGGCCTATGTAGAAAAGGCATCTGTAAATTGTGTGGGGTGGAGTCTTAGGTAATCACCAGGATGGGGCAACTTGCTTCACTGCTTTGTGGCTCGGTGTGGGTGGAGGGCAGGGGCTTGGAGAGGGGACAATGCTACTGCCTAGCTTCTGGAGGTTTGTCTGGCACTCACCCTGTTTCCAGTCACTTCATCCACTTCCAGTATGTGATTGATGACCTTCCAGCTGCTGCCCTGGAGTCTGCGTACATTCTAAGATGTGTGGGCCCTTTAAGCAGAGAAAACCCGGCAGTTTCTTCCGCCACCCCAACCCCAATTGGTTTTTACAGCTAGAGGTAATGGGGATTTATCTCCCAGAGTTGGAACCCTGGGCTATGTGGTCTGGCTTGGTGGTGGGATGGCTTACTCCCAGGGTATCCCTCCTGATTTTTATCCCCCACATGTGAGTGTGGGACCGTCTATTTTGCCACCACTGCCGCAGCCTCTCTTTGCCACACCACCACTCTGCCCCATCCTCGCGACTCTGCCCCTCCTACTCGTCTGGATGAATGTGGCTTCTTTAAATCCTTGGTGGTCACACTTCCATACAGCTCTATTTTCTGATGGTTCTGGGTATTATTTGTTTTCAAGATCTAGTTGTCTAGTTGTAATTTTTTCTAGGGTTGTGCAAGGTTGCATGAGGAGGCAAAGCATGTCTATCTACACCTCCATCTTGACCAGAAGTCTGATTCCACATTTCACTTTGAGCTGGTCTTAGAGGGAGAGGGAAAAAGGGTTAAATCCTCCTGGGGTCAGCTCATTTGCTCCAAACTCGAAAGCAATTATGTAGTCCGTTCTCGAAGCTGAGAAAATGATATTTCATTTGATTTTATCTGAAACACAGACTTTTTATTTTCTTTCCTCTAGTGAAAGGGCTATAAAAGAAACAAGAATTTTGGTGTGGCGGCGGTGGCGGCAGCAGGGAGTGGTAGTTGGGGGAGATGCATGGAAAATTATACTTTGACATATATTATGCGCTTAATCTTTTGTGGCAACTTTTTTACATTTGTAAGAGTTATGGATTTTAAAAGTCAGGACTAAGATGGCTTAATGAGCATTCACCCCCCTGGAAGTAGAAGGAGGGCTGATGTGTGTTAGTCAGCTGTTAGCTTTATTGCCTCTCTTCTGTACTAAAAGTGACAAGTTGAACACATTATAGAGAGCTCAGATGTGTTATGCAGATGAAGCCTGCAGCAATATCTGCCTGCTCTCTATTATTTATGATGTCTATATAATACAATGGACTGAGATTTAAGCCATTGTGATGCAGTTTGTTTTCCAGGGTGCTAAAGTACAGAACATTTTACAGAGAATTGCATCTCTGTTACATATTAATCAAATCCATCTTACATGGCGCTCTTACACTGTAAACTAAAGGGAAAAAAAGATTAAAGCTCTTGGCTTTTCCTCAGCTGTCAAGGACTGGCAATAAAATAATAATAAGGGCTTCTAAATAATGTGTGTGTGACAGGCCTGTGCTCGCTCGCACAGTCCTTTATGGAGGTTAACTACAAAATAAGTTCCAGTGAGTGATCGGGAACAGGCGTGTGTGTAATACTGTAATGCCAACGATGGCATAATTCTTGAAAAGTTCATTTGCAGAAAATTCCCCGACTTGATGAGGCAAAGTTTGGCCTCTTGAATCATTCTGCCACGGTGTGCGGCATTTGCAGAGTTGTTCTGAAGTTTACGGTCCTCGCACTTTTGAACTTGCTTCAGCTGCAGTCCATTAAAAACCGAAAGCTCCATTCCCTGGTACCCAAGCTGGGGTTTACTGTTCGGGAAGTCATGGGAAAGTGGTTTTATGACGGGATACGGACAAAGGCTGCAGAATTCTGTGGTCTGGGCAGGATGGGGGGCATTATTCTGTTTTGTAACGTGAAGGTAATGGAGGCTCATCATTACTTCAGGTGTTAGGAGGAAGATGGTGAATCTTGGTAACGGAAGTCTGGCTTCTCAGGAAGTTCTTACGGCAGCTCCCCCAGTCTCTTCACCCAGGAAATTACTACAAGGCAACTCGTGAGACACTTGTGCCTGTATTTGTGACTCTACAGATTCTCAAAGGAAAAGAACGCAGGTTGTGTCATTGTTGCTTCTCATTCTTCCCCTCAGGAATGGGAAAAGCCTGCATGCCAACCTGGGCCAACTCACTTCTGGCTCCGGGTAATTTCTAATGAAAGGAGGGAAGGGAAATTGCACTTGGAAGCACTCACTCTGTCCGCTGGGGAGTTAACAAAAGAACCTGAATTGGCTCCTTTGTAGAAATCAGCACATACAACACAATGGTTTCCGAATCTGCTTTTCTACCCAAAACTCAAAGTATAGAATTTACATTATTATTGCCCTGCCCACCATTTATATAAACCAACCCCCCAAAGATCCCTACTTAGGGAAATCACTTAGCCTCCCTGGAGTCTGCTTTTCTCCCTCTAATGTGGGAGGGACAGGCCTACTTCTTCCTACCCACTAACGCCTCACAAGGAGGAAGGAGTGCTAGCATTGGGTGGCATCCTATTCCTCCAGCTCCCTACGTCCTTCGACTTTTCTCAAATGAACACCTGTTATCCAAATTATTAAAACTGTAGTGAATGCTACTTCTAAAATACTTGCTTCAGTTCATAAACTTAATATGCATTTATTGAGTGCCCTTGGTCGGCCAAAGCCGTGTCACTTATTCAGTTGTCATGTGCCTCTGAACTTCCGGCGACTATCCTAAGAGTGGTGGTACACAGGCACTGCCCAGGGTTTTTCAACCTTTTCTACACACTCCAAACACCCAGGGCACTTTAGGGAAACATTAATGGTCAAGCCCCATCTCTACCATGTGGACTCAGAAGCTCAGTATTTTCGAAAGCGCTGCTGGCAATGCTCCAGCCAGGGCTGCTAACCTGCGCAGAGCGTAATGGCGAAGCACACAGACTCCCGGGGCACTCTGACGCCACTGTGGAATGAAGCCGAGCTGCATTCGATGTCCCGCTCTGCCAAGTTATTGAAACTCTAAGCCTCAGCTTTCTCTTGTGAAAATTGGGATAATGACAGAATAACGTGATACACAGGAATCACTGACTGCTCTCTGGAAGACGGCAGGTGCTCAACTGAGAGAAGCTGTCACTTTTCCCCCCGAACTTCCTGCAAATTGAGAACAATGGCACCATCTCATGTACGAAACACTGTAGGTTCACAGGGTACTTTTAGAGGCATCAGTTTTACTTTATCCTCACAAAACCCATGTAGAGGATGTATGATTATTCCCATCATATAGATGAGGAAACGGGGCCAAAGAGTTCAGTGCTTTTCCCAGGTAACACAGAGGTAAATGGAGAGGAGGATTTGAACCCAGATCTCTTGATGCTCACAGGGCTGCCAGAGTTAACCACACTGTGTTTATGGCAGTCAGCATGAACACGCAGCTGAGATCGGTGGTTCTTAAAGAACGTCAGCGTCACCAGGAGGGCAGGTTAAACTGCAGGGCACTGCGTCCCACTCCCAGAGTGTCTAATTCAGGAGGTCTTGGGTGGGGTCTGACAATCTGCATTTTTAACAAGTTCCCAGGTGATGTCCATGCTGCTGGTGTGGGACCACACTTGGACGACAGGCTGCCCTTCAAGTGTGTGAAAGGAGGCCAAGCTGCTGCTCACGCCCTGCCTGGGCCACCGTCTTGTGATTGGGCCTCACTCATTCCCTCTCCACTCTCCAGGACGCTGCTTCCTCCTAGCCTAGGCCACATCCATCGTTTGGTCTCTTCCTCAACAGTTTGTGTCTGAGGACCTGTGGGGGCATAACAGACCTAAGTTTCCTTTTGTCTCCAGAGAGTTGCTGGTCCCTCAGCGCGACCCCTGCAGGGTGCAGTCCAGCCTGACTCTGCTTCAGAGGCAAACGCAGATGGAGGCAGGGTGGCCGGGACTGCCCTGCTTCCTGGATGGCACTCCCAAACGCGCTGCCTGAGTGCCTGGGCACCGCACGTCTGAACTCTGATCCACCCGGCACATCAGGAGCCACGCCTCAAAAGGCTTTCCCGGCCTCTGTCTTCGGCCTACAGTCATCTGAGAGTGAGAATAGGTAGGTTCCTATGTCCTTAGTCATTTTAGGCAGGAAAATTTAAATGTGCCAACAGTGAAGGAATAGAATTTACCTTTCCAGAGGAGCCAGAACCACCTTCCAGCAGGAGTCCTCTGAGGAACCTAAGAGTTAAATGATGCTCTTCTCTTTTCCCTCCTCCCTACCACATAGCACCTTATCCCTTCCTCCCCACTGCCAAGTGCTTAGGGATGTGTGCACGCGCAGGACTCACCTGTACCCTTTTCCTGAATTCAAAGCCCCAGCCCAGGACACTCCGGGGAGGAGAATGACCCAGCCAGGAGCTTTTATGACCTATGCCGTCTCCCTCTTTTGTGTGTCTTGCCAGATGTGCTCTGGGGAGCTTAGTCCTTCATGTCCTGAGATGAAATTCCCTGGAAGGCCTGAGTTAAAGGCTGGAGAGTGGGGCTGGTCCCTTACCATGGTCATGAAGGTATGTTAAGAGCTAACCTATATCCTAAAAGGCAGCACAATTTCCTAAGCTCGATCTCCATGAAACCCTCTGCCTCCATAATGCCAAGAAGATGTCACTAGGAGTCAAGGAGGTAAGTCACAAAGTTGGGTGGACACACAGAAGAGGCACATTCAACTGTCAAATCGCTGGAAAGCGCCATGTCCTTGCGGTGTAGACACGAAAGGCACTTGGCGCCCCGTTGAACAAGGCCAGGCTATGACACAGCAGAAGCCAATCTCCTAAATGGCAGGAAAGACACCAAAGCACCATTCATTGTAGGGTGAGTAGAATTCATAAGGTAGGTACCCAATAGCCTGCAGCTCAGAATCACACTCCTTTAGAGCCGCATGAGACCGCAGAGGCCACCAACTGCTAACTCCCTCTGTGTAGCTGGTGGAGGGAGAGGCGTGAGGTTCGGTGACCCACTCAAGGGTTCAGTCACTCAGCAGCAGAGCAGCAGCCCAGTGCCAAGTCAGCTGATGCTAAGCCACAGCACTATACTACCCAAGACCCGGAACATCTAGAAAGCAGACAGAGTTTCTGTTATGTGCAGTTCATAATCTGCTTTCACATACATTTATCTCATTGCCCATTTAACTGTTTTGGGAAAAGGCTGCATTTACTCCCATTTCACAGGTGAGGAAGCCAGAGGCTCTGAAAAGCCAAGTCTAAGGTCACCAAGGTGCATGAGATGAGATGATGGACAATGTGGGCTTCTTCCTGGCCTGGTGCTCTTTCCCCGCATTGTGGTTCTGCCCCTTGACACTGGGGCAGGAACGACTGTTGTGTGGACAGAATGACACACTATGACAAAGGTGAAGGGCCAGGCCAACAGTTAGCTCCGAAATGCTCACACCCAACAAATCACAGGATCCGCATGGGGCTCCCTGTGGGGCCTAAACCCAAAGGTTTCCCTCAAGCATCTGAAGTCATTACTAAAGCTGGGCCCACTGCAGAGCAAGCGAACGGTGGGAGGTAGATCTGTGGCAAGTGGAATTGCGCTCACATCAACGTGTCCATTCGGTGGCCCAGCAGGTGGCCAGTTATCGAGGGTACTTCGTGCTGGCTGTCCCCTCTGCCTGCAGCGCTCTCTGGGGTTCCCTCCCTCCCTTCCTTGGAGGCCTGCCTCACCTGTCCCCTTCTTGGTGGGGTCTACTTTTCATCCTGTTCTAAATAGCACCCTTGCCACTTCAGGGCTCCCAGCTGCCAGCCGCCTCACACTTCACGCTTTACTCACTGGTTACACTTGTCGTCTCTCTCGGTACCAAAGCCTAGGCTCCATGATGCAGGGACCTCTGCCCGCACTGTGACTGATGCTAGGCCTAGAAACCAGAAAAACCCTAGCATACAGCAGGTGCTTAATAAATATAGTCCCTTATGTTTCAGTTTGAAAAATTTTAAACCTACAGAAAAATACAAAGAATATAGTGAACACTCATCGCCCCTCACCTAGATTCAATAATTATTAATATTTTGCGACATTCACTTTATCTCTGTGTGTGTACTTATGTATTTAAACACACATACACACACACGTTTCTTTTTGGTAAACCAGTTTAAAATTTAGTAAAGCAAGTATTTCCTAAGAACAAGGGTATGGGGGCCCAATCGTTGGTTTCCAGGTCTCCAGCTGCCTCTAACCCAGAGCACACTCAGCCTCTGAGGGAGGAACGAGGGCGAGAGCCACACTGGGCCGGACCCCGCCCGGGATCTGCTGGCAGAGTCCGTGGGGGCGCTGGGGGGACCTCACCCTCAGCTGTCTCTACATCTCTCTCCTCTACATTGGATTTCCTCAACAGATCCACACAGGACGTTTCACTGCCCACCTCCCTCACAGGTCACCAATCTTCTTGCCAGCCTCTCCGTGGAGGAAGGAAGCCATGCTGCTCTGTAAGCCCTCCCCCGGCGAGTGTCCATCATCTTCCAGAGCGCGCTCTTCTTCCCTGAGGCACGGGGCTTTCTCTACTGCTCTGGGCTCGCTCACATTTTTAAAAATACAAACGAAAGGGCAAATGTGTGGCTGGTGAAACCTTGAAGGACCAGCGTGAAACTGCCTGCAGGGCAGGGGACACTGGTGGTGGGAAGAAAGTGAGTTTGGGGTCACCAGCAGGGCTGTGTCCTTGCTGGCCCACAGAAGGCTGTTTTCTCCATCAGCGCCAGCCATGGTTATTAGGATGCCATTAATGGCATGAGCTGTGGGATGCTCAAAACACAGAAAAACTGTACTCAGGGAGAGGGCAGTAGGAAGAACCCAAGAGAGACATAAAAAAAGGCAATAGGACTTTGAGAGCACTCTTAGGAGAGAGGAGGGGCGGCAGAGGGAATGGGGGGAGGTGGAAGGAGGGGGACATATGTGAGTGGGCAGGGGAACAAGTGGGCGATGGAAGCCGGGGCAGCAAGGAGTCAGAACCACAGGAGAGTGTGACTCGGTGGGAGGTAGACATGCCAGAAGACAGCTGCCCCAGGACCAGCCTGGAGAGGAGAACAGGAAGGGTTCAAGAAGGTCAGAGAGCAGACTCAGGAAATCAGGAAGTCTACCAGCACTGGGTCCCAGGGTGAATGGGCAAAGGCAAAGGGGTTTAATTAGAAACCAGCAGGGCCCCCTTGTTTCTCCTTTGTGAACTCTGGACCTGTGGTTATGAACCAAGAAGAAACCCAATCCCCTGGCTGCCCCTCACTGGGGCCTCCTTCCGCCTGCTGTTCCTCTCTGCCCTAATTTGTGCCTTGCCATCATCCTGACAATAGATGCTCTCAAATGCTTCCAAGTACGACCATACATTCTGAATCACGTTTACCTAGCAACTCCTTCCTCCCCCCTCCACCCCGCTCCACCCCCTTCCCAGTATCACTGGAGCCTGCAGTTGGCTACAACCTCCACTGTGGATACTGACCATCTAATTTCCTAGTCTCCTAGGGGCTTTAAATCCAACCTCCCTGACCTGCCAGCAGGAGAGATGACCTCACATTTGTCCTGCTTATCACTGGTAATAACCATTAGGGACAACGGCAGGCGCTCACACCTGCTGCCCGCTAGGATGGCAGATCGGGTCTCCACGGGAGGCCAGAGATGCAAATCTCCTTGTCCTTTTCAGCACAGGGTCACTCCCAGGCGCTCTCCCACATGGACACCACCAAACCAAGGGATGCTGGGAGAATTAAGCCAAAGAGACAGAGCATGCCCTGTCTCCCCTCCCCCCCAGCAAGTTAGCAAACACTGGCCCAGGGGGTTTACAAGACATTGTCAAGCAGCAGTATTGATTAAAAGACATTTTGCTGTAGATCCCCGTGCTGTGGCCCAGGCATGGGACACAGGCCTAAGTGGTGGTTACTGTAATCCTCTGCACAACCATTTCTTTGTGAGGAGTGATTTTTTGCAGCTTGGGCATTTCCATGGCTGCCCTCGTTGTCCCTGAAACGGTGCCATGAACATCTAGGACAGAACCTGTGGCACTGGGGTCACTGCAGGCAGAGTGTTCTCCATCCCACATTCCAGGCTCATGACTGCCTTTCTTGACCACACCGAGGTCTCTGAATCCCCCAATCTGAAGACCCCATTAGGCTCTTCCTCCAGGGCCAGCCAATCCCCACACAGACCCCTGTGCCCACAGGCCCCAGGCAGCCCCAGGCCTGCATGGACAGCCCCGCCCTTGCATTCTTTCCGAGTCGAGCCAGCAGCCCAAGCAGCCAGCAGCAAGCCAGGCCCCAGCCCTGCTGTAAAGTATTAACTCATACTGAACACAGTTTGTCTCCGAGGACCCTCTTGGCCTCTTCGTCATCCTGTGCTGACATTTTAATCGTGCTTTTGTGGGAGCTGGCTGGCAGTTTGTCATCAGGAATGGCGCGGCGAGGGGCCAGAGCGGGTTGCTGGCTGTGGCTGCTGCTGAGGGAAGCAGCCCATTCTGACAGACTGAGCAATAATCTGAACTTACTGCGCCGAGCCTGTGGGACACCAGCCGGGCCGCTTTATCTTCTTCATTAAAGTGCGCTCAAAAAAAAAATCCATTTTCCTTTAAAGTCTCAGGAACAGATGGAGTAAAATTAATTGTGCCATTAAGTCCCGATAGACAATACCAGAGTGGTTTTCTTTCAACTGTGCATGTGTGTTACAAAGTGCTCTTCGTAAAAGGCAATTACTGCAACATTTGCCATAAAATAAAGGTTGCTTTAATGGGCAATAAACACAGGCTTCAAATTTTGTATGAAATGGGTCTCCAAAGGGCGCTGTTAGAGGCAGCTCAAAGGCACGACTGACTTTAGTATTTCTGCTCTGGCTCCAGCTCAGCCAGTTCCGAGAACAATGACTCCCCACCCCTGGATGTATTCTGATAGAATTATGTCTGTGATGTTCACTCGCTGCATGGGCCTCTCCAGCCAGATTGCTCTGGTCAGCAAACAGCAGGAGAGAAAGAGACAGACAAGTTCATGCGGGTGTCCTGAGGCAGTACCCATGGCCCGTGGAAGGAGCCAGTTAAAGTGACAAGCCTGGTTCATGGAGAACGGAGGACACAATTTATTCGTCTTCTGTCTCAGAGGTCTGGTGAGGGTTGCTAGTGGATTCCTGGAAGTCAGGCTCAGTGAGAAATCTATATTTATGTATATTTAGAGCCCTTTAGGACAGAGATTTGGCAAAGGGGGAAAATAGGCTGTGCTTTACAACCGAGACGAAAATGATGATGAAGGTCTGTCAGCAGATTGATGGCCAGGTGCTGCTGCCGGAGCCCAGCTTCCCACTCCTCCGAGGATGGCCGCGCAACACTGTTTAAGTGAGCCCAGAGAGCACGGCGGAACACAAATCTCCGAGAGCCCGAGTGGAGGACGCTGTCTCTTCTGCATCCCTGCCCCTTCCCTTTGCAAACCCCATATATAAATCCTCCCTTTTCATGGATCCCGGCCGCCCAGACCTGGTTGGATAGGGGCAGGACGGCAAAGACCAGAAATTCATTTCACTCCACTATATTTCTACATTTCAGTAATTACAAAGTTAGCATGACATATAAATGATCCATTAATTGAAATATGGACTGCACCAACTCCAATATTTATGGTATTAATCCATATTTCATTAAACCAATCCAATAAGCAAATATATCAAGGACAACAGGGGAGCATTTTTAAGTCTGAGATCAGAAACTAAAAGGACCATTTTCTGTCCAAAATACAGCCCTACGTCTTAAAAAAAAAAAAAAAAAAAAAGAATCCTTAGCAGATTTGGAACTCAGTGGAGCTTAGAAGACAGAGAAGCTGATGGTGGTGAAAATTAACTTCAAGTGAATCCAGGGTCAGCTCGGATGATCAGGGGAACACAGCAGCCCAGGGCGCCCCGCGGGCCACCAGCTGCCACGATGCAAGAGGCTCTGGACTCCGCTCAAACTGCAAGGGGGTAAGAAGAGGCCACGTGGTTTGGCTGCTCCAAGGACAGCAGGCAGGCTGTTAGCTGTGCTTCAGAAGAGGGGCTGGTTTGCACTGAGCAATCCACACTGCTGCCTTTGTATCAGGGGCTCTCTGGCTCACAGTGACAGAGGACTGAGGTCTGTGGAGGCACAGCTAACTTCACTGCCTCAGGACAAATTTGAACCTGCTGCTGGGACCTCAGCACTTAGCCAAATGCATCCCAGGCTGGCTGTCCCACAGGCACTTCCTTGTGTCCAGCTGTAATATGCACCTGCTTTCTCTTGTCTTCCCCAAGGGGAAGTGAAGCCTGCCATTTACCCAGCTGCCCAGCTCAGAAATCTGGGGGTGGTCTCCAGACTCCCTCCTTCTCCTTCATCCAAGCTATTCATCCTGAAGATCCCACCTCCTTGTCTCCACCTTCTCTGTCCCTTAGTTCCGACCCCATCATCTCATCTGGATGTGTCGGCTTCCTCACTGGCCTCCCTGCTCCAGCCTTGACCTCCTCTAATTGCTTCTCCAGATTACTCACCAAGTGGCTCCAACACTCGATTATGAGATTTTCTGGGGGTGGGGGATAACTCTTATTAATATTCTTTTAGTCTCAAAGTATCCCAGTTTGGATGACACGTTATAATCCTACTTAAAACTCACGGTACTCTGCTTATTCCCTGTTAATTTCAGGAAAACTCTAAGGTCCTTAAGCTTGATCCAGGTTTTGTAGGACTCCAAGATCATATAACTGGGGGGCCCTATGTGAGGGAAAGAATACAAAATTATTATAAAAACTTACCTTAAATGTATTTTTGCCAATTTTTTAAAAGAGGAACAACCACAACAAAAAAGAACAAAACCATGGCATGTGGCCACACGAAGACACTGCCGGAGCCTGGGCAGCGTGAGCTTCAACAGCCTTGTGGTGAACCCGCCCCAACATGGCATACAGGCACTGGTCTGTGATCTGGCCCTGGCCTAGCTCCCAGGCTCCCTCTCGACATCGCCCCACCCAACCCCCAATGCACCGCTTTGCCACACCCCTGCCGTGCACTTCAGCCACCAACCCACGTCTACGTAAATCAGTGTGCTACTTCTCTCTCACCTCCATACCTGTACTCTTGCAGCAGCCAGGTAAGGGACAGGGGAACATGCAGGCAAATGATGTCTATGCAACTCAGTTCTAAAATCTCCTCCAGGAAGACAGACACTCCAGGCAGCAGTCGGTTCCCTTCCTCTGGAGCTCCCATGATACCCCAACCACCTTTATCTCAGCCTTGATCACACAACGCAGAAATTAACTGTCTTTTCCTCCACTGAGTACATGGTAAATGCTAAATACATGTCTAATGAATGAATAAGCAAATCTGAGATCAAAGCATCCCTTTTTCTAGTGCCACGTGGGATCCCTGCTAAGGCTCGACGCAGGCTGAACATTCTGCTAGAATGGAACGGGGAAGTGATAGGAACTGGAGCCAGTCCTATACCATAAAACGCCAACTCTGTTCTCTCTGAATCAGGGCGGTTACCAAACTAGAGCAAATTATGACTGAATGTTGGCGGGGATGGAATGAAGTGCTGGTACTGATTAATACCCAAAGAATAAGGCCAGCAGTTCTCAACCACATTTGTATAGTAAAAGTATCTAAGCTATTGAAAAAATGTACCTCGCCGCGTCTGGATGGCTCAGTTGGTTCAAGCATTGTCCTGGACACCAAAAGGCTGTGGGTTTGATCCCCACTCAGGGCGCATACACAGTTTGCAGTTCAATCCCCAGTTGAAACGTGTATGGGAGGCAGCCGATTGATTTTTCTCTCTCACACTGATGGTTCCTTTCTCTCTTTCTCTCTCTTAAATCAATAATCATGTTGTTGTGTGAGGAGTAAAAGGTTAATAATAAAAACACACATTTCATTGCCTGGTACCTAGCTCCAGAGATTACTTTTTTCCTGTGAAGGTATCCAGTCATTAATACTTTAAAAAAGCTCTACAGATCATTCTAGAGTTGTAAAACAATGACCTCCCCATGCCAAGATCAGTTAAGAACCACCATTTCAAATATTTTTATTACATTTGGGCATGGTCACATTTACCAACCTATATGTAACCACAACTGCACATGGTCTACCTCCATCACTTACTGCTGATGAATGAGCACCCACTGGTAAATGTCTATTACAGACACTTCCCACCATCTATCTCATTGATTCGGTCAGCAGATGCTTCGTGAGTGTTCGATGCAAAAGACTCACTGGAAGCCCTGGCTGGTGTAGCTCAGTGGATTGAGCGCGGGCTGGGAACCAAGCGGTCCCGGTTTGATTCCCAGTTGGGGCACATGCCTAGGTTGCAGGCCAGGTCCCCGTGAGGACCATGTGAGAAGCAACCATACATTGCTGTTTCTCTCCCTCTCTGTCTCCCTCCCTTCCCCTCTCTCTAAAAATAAATAAAAATAAAATCTTTAAAAAAAAAAAAGACTCACTGGAAATACACAAAAGCAAGACTTGGCCCTAATGCTCAAGGAGCTTACAACATTCTAGGTCAAATCACAATAATGGCTGAAAGCAAAAGAACGTTCACAAGCCTGCAGCTAATCCAGTGCCACGTGAGCATTGGCGACAGCAGGTGCTTGTGTAGTGATGTCCCTCTGTGGCAGAGCTATGACTGGGAAGTATTCTGTGAATTACAACGTGTTGGATGCGTGGAGGAAATAGCAGCTCCCCATCAGGAAACAGCTCTAAAGTCAAATTGGATACTCATTCATTCATTCCTTCTATTTGCTGCAAGAAATATGTATCAAACACATTACATGAAACATACAATGGTGGGTTCCAGATATACAGGGGTGCAGAAGATGATGGTAACCCCCTAGCCTGATGGGATATAGTATGAAAGACACTATTCATTATGCACTGACATCCTCAATTGCCACTACGGTTACTGCAGTAAAGGGCAAGTCTAGGGTCCCAGGATGCAACAGATGTGTACAAGCCAAGGACCACAGAGATCTAGGTCCCAAGAACATAAGACGCAATGCGCTCAACTTTACCAGTAAACTAACTTGCTGGCTTCAAAGTGGAGTGCCAGGAATAGCCCTGAAAAGAAGCTGGTGAGCTGAGGAGGGCTCAGGCTCATCCTCCCTGCTGGACAAAATTCTCTCTCACTGGCAGAGAAATAACCTGTAGGGACTTAAACAGTGCCATGTGCAGATGGGGCTTAATGAACGTGGTGATGATAATGATGATAATTATTCAAACTCGTTCCTATCTCTATACCCCAGGGAGCGCAGTGCTGCCTTTTGTCATCTGACTAAATCTGAGAGGTGACCCTCCTTCCTAAGTTTATTGTGTAACGTCTTCCCATGCATGGTGTGGCATTTCTCTGCCTTTACATGACTCAAACCAGCATGTGCTCAGCAGTGTGCTAGATCCTCAGGAGGGCACGGAAGAAAAATGAAATCCCCAGGATATACCGGGGCCACGCTGCAGCGGCGCCATGGTCAGGGGGTGGGGCTTGTGCAGGGAGCACCTCAGAACAGGCAATACCAGGGGTGAGCACCAGATAATAGTTTGTATTCATTTGTCTTCACTTTACCTCTTTCAGAAAAGAATTGATGATGAGTTACAATAATAAAATAAACAGATACACTCAATAAAGTTAAAGGAGAAAAGGCAAAAAAATATAACCATGGGGGCTAGGAAAGCCAGTATGACTGAGCACTGACTTGAGCTCGGGCGTTCCCAGAAGATGGGGCAAAGGGAAAGAACGGGTCACACGCTCTTCGTTCCCCAATGGAAGGAAGCACCGCCAACCCCCCCCACCCCCCGCCTCCACTTTCAGAGAGACAGACACACCTGAGCGTAACATGATACCTTACTGGGAATGGTTTACATCTTCAGTAATGAATGATTTTCACAGCTCATGCAAGTTATCTTCGTATTGCTTTTTAAAATTACCAATAAACCCAAGGTATAAGCATTACAGTATGATTTATCAAAGATAATTCAATTGAGGAAGATAAGCTAATGCCCTTCAAGTATCTGCTTTCCTGGTGATCTAACCTGATGAAAGGAGAGAGGGGATGATAACTTGGGTCTGGAGCATGTGATCATCACTTCTCTTCCCTGGTTGCCGGGAAGCCCTGAGGAGTAGAAGTCATACAGGAAACACGGAGGTGCTGGCTGGGCATCCTTGTGAGGGGCCCAAAGACTGGTCCTTGGATGCCTGGGATCAGAGACAAAGCTAAGAGGCCTGACCAGCTCCTGGCTGGACTGAGGGCTGCCCTTCGCCGTGTGCTGACAAGTCACTGGAGTACCTTCAGAAAGCCAAGATGTCCCTCAAGGAGTGGCTTTGGATCCACTGACCCCTGCCCACATGATCTGTTGAGACTCCAGAGTGCTGCTTCCAACAGACTTTCCTGTGATGATGAAAATGTTCTGTGTTGTCTTGTCCAACACAGCAGCCACTAATTGTCACGTGTGGCTACTGGGGTCTTGAAATATGTGTCACCGAGGAACTGATATTATATTTTATTTAATGTTAATTCATTAGAATTTAAATTTAGATAGCACACACACAGCTAGTGGCCGCTGTATTCGACAGAGCAACACTAAAAAGCCACACGTTGGAACTGAGTGAAGGCATCCTTGGCTCGCACAGCTTTGTAACAAGCATTCCTTGTAGCCCACCCGGCTGTTGACGAACCTCAGAGGTGCTTTGAGGATCCCTCGGCCTCAGTCACAACCCCAGGGTTCCTCCAGGCACTTGAATAAGCTGCTCTGCTCAATGATACTATTCGGTATTGGCCACACAAATTCTGGAGAACGTTGGCCAAACACAACTGTTGAATTTTGACAAAGCTGGGGTTGAGCCATCCTCATACTGGGCGACTATCAGGGCAATTGCTTCCCCAAGCCGTTCCTAATTCCCGTATACGCCACAGTCATAAAGCGCCGCCAGGCACAGGAGCAGCCACTCTCCTCCTGATTGCGGTGGCAGGAGGGCATGCAGGGAGTTCAGTTGGACGTGGTAATTAACTCCCATCTTAATGGTCTAGAATAAAAGGCACCTCTGTTTTCAACACTTGTGATTAAGATCTGACATGTCTGGATATCATTTCAGCTTACCCCTAACTCTTAAAGTGGTAATAAGATAGAACTTTTGCGAGAGAATCAATGGCTGATGATTTTGGTTAAGTCTGGCCCTTAGCTGACTTCAGTCCACAAAGAAAAAGGCCAGTGAAACACGCATGAAAGCTGCCAGCAGTTCTGGATCCATTTTTCTCTAAGTCGAAAGAGCACAACTGTTACATAAAATGTTTAGAAACATGAGTTAAGTTTTGTCATAATGCATTAAAGCTGATTTCAGAAAAAAATTGCAACCCTTTTTCTGGTCTTATATATAATAACAAATACAACTTTGTATTAAAGAACATTCTTGGCCAGAGTGAATGAAGGGATTATGGAATGGAAGTCTGGTGACTTTTAATTCCGAGGAAGTCTGGGAGTTAGCAGGGGAGCGGCGTGACTGGCCTGAGCAGGCACAGTGGGGATGGCGGGCGCCGCAGAAGTTGGCTGAACACCATGCTCTGCTCAGCAAGAACGTGCTGCTTAAAGAACAACTGGAACATCACCCCAAACAAACGCCAGGTCCAGATGGCAGACTGGGGTTAGAATTTGGGAGGACAGTCCCTTGAGGGACTAGGGGAAATGGGTCAAAGAAGAATTTAAAAAGAACCTGAAGAAAGGGTTTTGTGAGAGACCTCATAAAAATCAAGTCGCCTGCACAGCTCCACTCCAAGGTTAGCCTGAGGAACTTGGTCTAAACACATCTTTCTAAAGACTACGCAACAGCGGGCCTGAGTATCCACTGTGTTACATAACACCTAGTAAATCTGGGAATCGGTTCGCTGTGTCTGCCGCGGTCTGTCCTAGGCCTTCTTCCTTAATCTACTTTTGCTCTGTGCCAATTCTGACATAAACATATGGCTCAAAATAATGAGCTAACATTTTTTTTGCAGGTCTGGCTTTCTCAATTTAATATCCTACATGTGGACTTTTCCCTAATCCCTCCACTTCCAAAAAACAAATCTTGGAATAAGATGGAAAACACAGTCAGGAAAACCAGGGGCCTGTGATTTTGAGGAACAAAAGGGTTGTACTTTGGGTTCATCCAGAGAGGCCTGGAAATGAGGAGAAAGTCGCTGAAAACAGCTGAACTAGAACTGGGCTCAGCACTTGGAAGAGGACTTTAAAACGGTGCGGGCAGCAGGACAGCTCCTCCGTGTTACAGTCATTGGGGAACAGCCAGTCCACTGAGATGCCTGGGGGAGAAGGAGAGAGGTCTCCTAGAGAGTCAGGGGTCCCGGACCTGAGGCGTCGGAGGCGGTGACCGCCAGGCACCACACGGGAACGTGTGCTCCCCAGCTCACAGCAGGGGCTGCGCTGTGGGCAACAGCACCCTAAGCCTCCGGTGTGCCTTCGTAGTGAAAGGGAAGAAGAGACTTGCGGACAGCAGCTAGCCCCGTGTCTTTGCAAATTCAATACGCGTAAGCGGCGGCTCTTTGCTCCATCTTCTTGGCATTGCAGCCACTCCTCTGCCACCAGGCTTCTGGAATCATCACCAGCATTGCTCACCACCATCCGCACATTCCGCTCCATTGCTGGACTGGTCTTCCAGCCGGGCCTCTTTCCTGCAAACTCCCTTTTCACAATCCTTCTCTAAAACCTCCCAGTGTCCCTCCCTGAACCTTTGCCCAGTGCCAGAAGGGACGAAGAGCAAAAACCAAAAGACAGCTAGGCCACGAAGCAGGGCTAGCAAGCAATGAGTGGGGGAGATGGAGCCCAGCTGAGTTCTTCTCCCTTAAGGAAAATGTAAGACAGACGCACTGTCAATTCACTCCCAGAAGTTCTGCCTGGGGCCCAAATGAAATAAATGAAAAGGGTGGAAAATCCTAATGAAATCTCTAGTCCAAATAGCACAATGACCTGAGGGCGCACAGGGTCAAGGTTCATGACAATTCAGTGGGAAGTGGCCAGGGCTCGGCTGCAGCCCCAGGAGCCCAGGGCCTGGCCCTGCCACGCCCCCCGAGGCACACCTACAGCGACTGAGATCCCACTGCAAGCGGCTCACAAAGGTGCACTCCTTGGCGGTGGGCTCCTTGAACAGGTGTATCAGGGGTGAATTCGTGCTGCGTTAAAGGGTTTCTTGCTTTATAAAAGGACCTGTGAGCCCGGGTTCCTACACCAGTAAGTAAATGGGGCATCATTACATACTTTTCAGCTTCATTTTAACTGACTCTCCACAATGTAAATCTATGGAACACAGGGTTCTATCTGCCAGAAAATTCCTTCCATGTCCATTTTTCAGGAGCACATCTCTTCTATAAATGGAGTGGAGAAGAGGATAGAAAGAAGACTCTAAAACAGCCACCGCTGCTGCCCTTGGCCCCACAGGCACCCCCAGTCCAGCTAAGAAGTTGAAGGTGAAGTACGCAGGCTCAGCAGGAGCCCTGAGAGAGAGGCTGGCAGGGTGCTAAGCACTTCTCAACAGCAGTGCTGTGCAGAGATCCCCTGTCACTGTCTTCCATGTCTGTCCTTCCTTCCAGCCCTGCAGCTGGGACCTGACCACCGGGGGTTACTGGGCCCTGGGGGTGAGTGAGCCCATGGTCCGCAGGGGCACCAGGAGGCTCCTCTCTTAGCAGCTGAGCCAGAGAAAGAGGGAAGGGAGAGAGCAATAAAGCAGGAGAATTTTTTGAAACGTGGATACATGCAAATTCCCTTTTCTTCAGGCTAGAGGTCCAATCCTCTGATGGGCTGCTCCCCTCACGGACTTCCCTGCTGCCACTGCTCAAATGCTAATTGTTCCTTAAGGGTCAAGTGGCAGCCAGGGACAATAACCTCTTAAGAAACAAAATGCCAGGGTTCCACAATATATTTTTCCCCCTTGGCTGTGTGTGTGTGTGTGTTTTTACCTTGACCGGCACTTCTAATTATTTTAGAGGGAAGAGGAAAGATAGGAAATCAAAAGACGTGGTTCAAAACACAGCTCTCCCTTCCTCCTGCCGGGGCGAGCTCGTCTCCTGTGAGATAATAAGCATGAAGTGCGTGGCAGGCTGCATGCACTCCCCAGACAATGGCCGGGGACCAAAAGGAAGCAGCCAGCGCAGGGGAGGCTGGCGACCTGCTGTCAGCGAAGGGTTAAAGCCTGCTGCATCCTCCAGAGCCTTGTCTGCCTTTCCACAAAGAGCACAAAGCTCAGCGGGGCCGGGAGGAAACTCCCACCGGGTCCCTATTAAAACAGATCAAGTCACACATGTCGATATCCCCATTTCATAGATGCTATAATTTGTCTGACAGGAGTGAATCCTGCTGATCCAAGTCAGGGCAAGGGAAAAAGAGGCCTGCTCAGCAGGGAGGCCCGCTGAGAGCACAGTGGGTTTTTGTGTCTGGCCTTTGGAAGAAAGCCTCAGGTCTACCTGGTCGGCAGTGCTTTGAAAACAGGGTGTGTCCCAAGCAGACAACACGTACACATGGTGTGTGTGTACATGCACACACACACACACACACACACACACACACACACACACACACAGTGTATTGTTCTGATCTGTGAGACGTTTAAAAACGTACAAAAAAGCTTTTTCCGATCCCGGTGGAGCACAGGATCAAACCCAGTTCTCCCCTCAGTGATCCTGATAAATGCAGTGCCCGCGTTCTAACAAAACCCAGGGCCGCTGGTACAGTGCCTTTCTTTCCTTCTGGTTCTTTTGTGTTTGCCTTTTTTTCCATGCTCTTCTCTCTCCCTGTCTTTCTTTCTCTGTCTCTGCCCCTTGCCAAAGGCATTAAAAAGAGATGAGAACCACTCTGCTGAGCATGGGGGGAGAGGGGGGACTAATCCACTGGCCCTGCTTTGCTGGGGAAGCAGGTTTTGAACAAGGCCCCTGGCACAAATGAGATGAGTTTAGTGATCGCAGTTTAATTCTTAATAGGGCACAGTGTGCTCTGCGAGTATGAAATATACAATATGGGGAAAATGACGTCCTTTTTGGAATTGGTTTTTCCTCCTGGTTAATGAGGGTCAGGGGAAAATGAAGGTGCAAACTGAGATGCTAAGTGCAACCCGTGAGGCAACCCCTCCAGGGAGACACTGCTGGAGAGGGGCCAGGGCCACCTTTGCCGTCCCTCGGGGCAGCTGGGTCACGGAAGGTTGAGAGGATGTTAGGAGCTGAGAGGGTCCCCTGAGACTTGCCCTGCCTCCCCACAGAGGGAAGGTGACTTGCCCAAAGAGGCAGCAAAAGCCCAGGGACACCTCCTGGCTTCTCAAGACAGGTCTCCTGGGCCCAGCCTGTCACCACTGGACTAGTTAAATGCTTCATTCTCTCAACCGGTGAGGCTGTACCTGCAATGAGTAAACGAGCATGCTGGCGGGTGCTAGAAGGCTGGTCTAAGAGGAAAGAAAGGATGCAAACTCATTTGTGTCAGAGCTTCCACTGAAGGCCTCAGGTGGAGTTCTTTCTGCTGAGGCTTGTTTCCCCATCTTCCAAGTCACTTGTTATAGGGAATACATTTTCTGGAGATCTGAAGCAGAGAGATAATGATTTTGAATGGAGATATTGGACAAAAGTAGCTGCTTATACTTTAAAGAATCCTATCTGTTATGCATAATGGTTACATTTCCTTTGGAGGGGTTAGAGAGACAGAAGGAAACTAAGAAGAAGACATAAATTTCAGCAACAGTAAATTTCACAAAACTATAATGCCCAAACTGGGCTGGTAAGCCATGAGTGAGTAATTTAACTCTCCCTTCTCTCCCCTCCACGCCTCCCATTCACTGAGTTTCTTAGGCCCTCTCCCCCGCAAATTTCTTTTATTCCATCCGAGAATAAGACCAGGAGAGGCTTAGACCCCACTCACCCTTGTATCCCACTGCAGCACCCGCAGGGTGAGTGCCCGTCTGGTCCGGACCACGTCCTCAACCTGCAGGGGCAGGCAGCCCCCAGAGCCCGCGTCTGACCCTCCCAGCACCTCCCTCACTTCCCTGGTAGGGGCTCAATGCTTGTTCTCCCATCTTCCTTGCTGTCCCGGCCAGCAAGAGAGATGGAAGCAGAAGTCGGTGGGGGATGTTCCTGTTTTTTCAGATGAAAAAGGGTAACAATGATGCTTCCCCAGGTGTAGACATGATGTTAGGGGTTGCAATAGCCATAGTGTGGCCCTGAGGAAAAACAGGCTGAGAAAGTCTCAGACATGTTGGTCTTTACTGCTGAGCCACGGAACCAGTGACAAAGGTTACCTACCAGGCTTCCTCACAAGCATGTGCAAAAACCAATCTTTAATTATTTCAGATGCTGCTAAGCAAGCTCTCTATTACTTGCATCTGAAAGCATTCCTAACTGATACAAACTCCAAGACTACTGACTGGATCCGCATTTCTGCCCTTTACCTGTGGTCTCTAAGCAAATAAAAATTCTTTTCTGCTCTTAACCGTGTCCCTTAAGATCTCCTCTGGGACCTTGTTCCATCAATAATCCCACATCCCCTCTCCAGTAATTCCCACTGCTCATTCTCAAGTTTCTCCCATCTTAAAAAATTCATTTTATACCCTATTTGAGGACAATATCTTTTGCTTTGTACAGCTTGTTTACTTACTCTGAAGACAGGCAGATTTAAGCCTGACCACTCACCCTGGCACTTTTTCATGTGGCAGCTATGCACTGAGCACATGGCATGGGTGGGTCACCATGCCAGATAGTGGGGACTCAGTGGTATGCAAAAAGAGGCACGACCTTGCCTTGTGGAGCTGCAGTCCACAACGGGGCGTAGGGTGCCCCTGGGGGGCCACACCCACCCTATCAGCTATCAGAGTCATATGGTACCTCGGACAAGAGTGTGGTCTTCAGGCAAGACCTGGGCCCTCCACGTGGTAGCTCAGCGATGCTGAGAAGACTCTGAGCCCAGTGTCCTCACCCGCCAAATGGGATTGATGCCCACATATCCGTCCCTGCACTGTCCCCAGGATGACACCACACCAGTCATGAGAGCTCAGCGCAGTGCCTAGCACCGAGAACGTGCCCGCTAAGGTCACTACCATTGTTTGCATCAATTCTCAGCAGATTCAGATGAATGGAACACGGAGAATGTGAAGAAGATATATAGAAGGCACTTTATTCAGGTCTTTGTCTTTTTCTTTCTGGAGAAATCCCTCCATTAAATACCTTCTGGTAAAATACAACTTTCTAACAGAATGCACTGCTTTTGCCTCCTTTCAGTCTCATATTAGGACAGGTGGTAAAAATGGCCCAGGCGACCCCCACCTGTGCCAGCTGGGGCCACACATGTCAGTGTCTGGGTGGCTCCCAGGCAGAGTAAATGCCTTTCAGATGTTCCTCCTAAAATAAGCCACAAACCTCATAGAGCATATTTTTTGTAGGCTAGGCGGGACAATCCTACACCTGAGAACCCTATAAAATTCTAAGCCATTTATGTCAACTGAGGAAAGTCCTGACTCTGTGAACGGCGGTGAGCAGGGCCACGGGGCTCCCAGACTCTGGCTGCCTTGCTGCAGGATTCTCGCTCAAGTGAGGGAATTCTGACCTCAGCAGTGAGTGTGCAGGGAAGGTATACAGAAAGCCCATCCAGTCTGGGATCCAAAGAGGCTTCAGCCTGTGTTATTTTTCCCTTCCAGGCATTTTCTAACATGTACATGCACATCTGAGATTCCCAGTGTCCCTAACCCCACCGTTCTCATCCCTGCCACCTACTACCCACCCCATCATCCAAGACACATGTTCAAACTCCTTTCCAAACAAGGAATTTCTTTTTGTGTCACTGACCTAGAGCCTGGGAAAAATAGAAAGATTGGGGGGAAATCGGTCCCAGATGAACCCCAAAGTACACTGTCGGCCAGCTGTGTCTCAGCTAGCATTTGTGTTTTTCTCTTTCTAGAGAGCCCCACGGGCCGCCTGGACAGGCCCCGGCCGCTGAGCTGCAGTGACTAAGCTGTGAGTTCAGCCAGTGTCCAGTCTGGAAGGCAGTGCACAGGGCACGTGATCAGAGTGGGCGGCCTGGGGCGCTGGTGCAGGGCAGCCCGCAGCCGGCTGGCCTCTGGGCCCCCGCCAAGCTGCTGGCCTGCCAGGGGAAGCCAATGTGCTCAGAGCGAGAGTGCCAGCTGGCTGGGCTTTCTCCCCAGGGGGTAGGCTGTAAGCACAGATTACCAGTGACTTTGTTCAGTTCTGCCGCCACGCTCCCCGGGGAGAGGAACATCACAGCCCAGCAGCAGTACTAATAGGCCCTGATGCGGCAGGCCCGGGCTCCAGAGGCAGCCCGTGGGGGTGTGCAGCAGGAAGGAGGGCAAAGGCCACACCTTCGAGCCCAAACGGGCTCAGAACCTGAACCTGACAAGGAAGCTCTCTCTGCAGCATATTCCAGTCCCTGCCTTATGGCACGAAGGAATAATTTCATCACTCCCCTGCTCTTTGATGTCCACACCGAAAAGCAACCTCCACGTGTCCCCATCGTGGGAGCCCCTAGGGTCCAGTGAATCACAGAAGGGGAACTAAAACTTTCCCTCGCTTCATTTCAAGGGCCTGTGACTGTGGCGTCACACGGACTGCCACAGCCAAGGGGTTGTCATGGAGACAGCGGAGGCGGCATAACTGATGTTGGTCTCCACTTTCATAAAAAAGAAAAAAAGTAATTTAAATTTTTATGTATAAGACCAGTTCATTAGACTGAGAAATTAAATTGATAATTTCTTATTTTTTCCTCCCAGAGGGTTTCTTAGGAGAGCTGTAGACCTACTTCTGTAAAAATTTGCTGGGATTTTGGCTGTGAAACACCCACTGGCCCAGGAGGCCTGTCCAGCTAGTCTCATCTCTGACCTCAAACTGGTTCAAGAATCCCTGGTGGCTCCTTTCCTGGCTCGCTTCCCCGTTCCCGTATTCAGCCCCCCGCCGCCCCCCGCCCCAGCCCTCACTGTAGGCGTGGTAGAGCTCATTTGGAGCTGGGGTGACAAGCCTTGGAGGAGTTTCTGTCACTTACAGGCACCATTTGGACACTAGCTGAAACCAGTGTGTCCGTAGGTACCAATGCGCATTTGCGGAATCACAGGCAGGTGCCGACGAAGCCCCGTGCTACCACAAAGGTGACTGACTGGTCGCGTCGCCCCGACTGGAGCGCCCCAAGATGCCAAAGAGGCCACGCTTGGATTCATCTCTCTTCTTGCACGTATGGATCTCGGCTTTGTTCCCTTCCTTTCCATTCCCCTTCTGTTTGGGGGCCTACTTGTGATTGACATCCAGCCACCTACATCCTCGGGGCTCAGCAGACCATCCCCTCCCTGCTGTCCTCCTCCTCTTCATCTCTGGGGTTAACACTGTCACAATGGGACTTACAGAGGCCAGCCACCCTCGGCAACCCTCCCCTGGGCCCGCCTCTGAAGTCCCAGCCCGGGAGGAGGGAGACTTAATGAGTTCTCACCAGGGTCAACCCTGCACAAAACACACCTAACACAATGCCCTCCTCATCTCCTTTCATAATATGTAGGCAAGCTGTCATCAGAATCTACTGTGACGCTCCCGAAAATCTAATATTACTTGCAAAAGAGCATTCTATATTCTCTGTGGAAATGTCTCCAACAGCCTTGATTTCAGCAGTTCAATCAGGAAAGAAATGATTCACTTTTAAGGCAAAAAAAAAAAAAAAGATATACACACACATATACATACATACATATATATGTGTACGGATGCCTCTCCAACCTCTTTTCCTCTTGCTATTCTGGGGCTTGTCTTTAATGAGCAGCTCCAAATGACAGCTTTAATCACTGCCTCTGGCCACTGAAAGAGGCCGCTAATGATAGGAAAGAACATAGGGCCATTTGCATCAATCAGCTCCAGTCTAAATCACTTTTTATGATAATGCACCCAAGCGAAGAAGAAAGTCTCTGATGTCGCCTGCATGATGATGTACCACTGTGCTGTCTCCCCAGCTCAGACCTCCACATAAATCTCTTAAAGAGGCATGCACCCCACCCTGGACTGCCCAGCAGTGCCCTCATTTTCTACACCATTAATGATCCACCACCAGGACAGAGTCACGAGGGGCTAAGCAATCTATTCCTTTAGTTCTCCATCTTGGAGATATACCTTCTGTTAAATGAATACATTTTTTTTAAAGGTACGGGAGAAGAATAAATCCTGACCTGCTCTGAAGAGACTTGTTTATGACACCATTCATTGTGCCTGTTTTCTAACCTTTCAAACAAAAATAAAGGCAGAGACATTGCCACACCTGGCATTTGCTAGTCCTCGAAATGGAGGGCCACGCTGTATGATGACAAGGACAATGGACATAGACCTCTGAGGTCTGGGTTCCAGCCTTGCTGCCCTCGGACCATGTGACCTCGGAAAGTTCCATTTGATCCCCTGGGCCTCAGTTTCCCTCACTTCAAGGGCAACACTAGGTCACCTCCAAGACTGACACCCAGCAGTGAAGTGCTCTGACTCTGAGACTGTTAGAGGAGGTGATTTCCACGTCGAGGAGCCCATTCTTCTGGGGAAAAGGCTGACCACTCCCCTTCCTGGACCGGGGTCTGAGCAAGCACAGCCCCAGACGTTAACAAGCAGCAAGCAGCTCTCTCTGCAGGGCTCCCTATAACATGAAGTCTGCAGGTGCCTTCCAATATTCCGCATCAACCTAAAAATTATTAAACGACAGCATCGTCACTTCTGAGGCTGAGACGGTTCAAACACAGGAAGCTTCTGTATATGCACCCTGTGTGGGTTCAGAAGCCTCTGGTACTTCTTCCATTTCCCCCAAGCTACAAAGGTCTATTAGCAGCTAATAACCTGGGGCCACCTGTCCTCTTGGGACAGTCAGGAGCAGACATTTTCCGCTACTTTAAGTGTAACAACCAATATCAATACATACTATTTACTTATACAAACGAACTCTCGAGTTTCCAATGTATTGTCTATATGTGGAGAAATGCTGAAAGAAAGCCATTTGTCAGTCTCCCTTTGTAGAAAATACTACTGCTCTAATGAATGGGACTCTCAGTACATCACAGAAGTCTGGTTTGGCTTGGCCGTCCCCATGACAGACTAATTAGTAATCCCTCTATTTTATTATGCACAAGGCCATGAGTAGCACTTTGGTAAAGCTAGTTAGAGCCCATTCAGGTGAGTGAGTGTGAGAATTTTACGCTTGTGTGCCGCTGGTACCTGCCTCACTCCACAGCAAGGTGCGGGTGGTCGTCCAATGTGACCGTGTGATGGCAACAAAGAGACCTGATGTTAGAAATGACTTCCAAATGTCAGAAGCCCAGGAAGGTGAACGATGGCTCCTTTCAGGGCCACCTCACCGCGGGGCCAGCCGTAAGTTCGGCTGCAAGTGACAGACACCCTGAAATAAAAGTAGCCTGAGCAAGAGTTCTCTCTCTTCAAGTCAAAGTCCCAAGGCAGGTTGTATAGGCCTGGTGTGGCACTCTATCATGTCAGGGACGTGGCATCTTTGAAGACACAGTGTTGTTTCTGCTTTTACCGCCTTCCATTCCCAAAGTCACGTCATGGCCCAAAACATGTCCACATCCTAGATGGGTGAGCCCCTGGCCCTTGTATGCTCTACAAGTGGCTCGCATTTTCATTAGACCCATTAGCTAAAACTTAGTTCTCTAACAGCACCTTGCTGCAAGGGAGGCTATGAAACATAGTCTTTATTCTTAGAGGGGACATTTGCAAGATACCAGGAGACTGATTATCCTCACTAGGACCCACAGTGGAGGCCCCCAGTGGCACAAAGAGCCCGTGACATGGGGCAGAGGCAGGGGTGCCTCTTCCTTTCGTCAGGCATCCCCACCTGGGGATGCTTCTCGACGACTTTCGGTTTTCCTGAGGGTGTCCCTCTGAGAAAGTTATTCAAAAAGACACAGGAAAATGGGTCAGAGAATCATTTGGACACCACGGGAAGCAGCATTTTCAAGCCTCCCAGACGAAACAACAGGACACTAGATTTTGTCTGTCAGACTGCCAAAGAATAGCTAACAAAAGAGAGCGTGCTCAGAGCTGGCTAGGGCTCCGGGACACAGACGTCCCCGTACGATGCGCTGGGCCACCAGGGTGCTTACTCACGCCCTCACAGAAAGTCGTGTTAGGCACCTGGCTCGCATATCGTGGCTCGCATCTCGTCTAGACTTGGCTTTTCTTAGTACCTGGCACCTGACTGTTCCACACCTTCTATATCACACACCTGCGTTAGTTTAGTGTTCTCCATAGGTTTTCCGTCAATGGGTCTACCCAAAGGCTTCAACTGATCACACATTCCAACACAGCGCTATGCCTATTTTAAAAACTAGAGCATTCCTGTCTGTTTGTCAGTGTTGAAGAGCTGATGACTACACTGCTGGTCTTCTTACACGTGGGGAGCTCCTTGCAGCCGCTGAGGGACCCTAGCCCCAGTGACCCCTCCCCGCCTCCCAGCAGAGCATTGTGGGGCACACATCCTTGCTTCAAGAAGGAGGCCAACTGCAGACAGACCCCTGGCCACAGCCAACAATGACGAATATGTGTCATTATTTATGAATCACAAGGCTCGACAAAGACTATTAAAATAATAAAGGTTTTTTGAAAAGTTTGTGTATATTGCACTACCTGACAGGAGCCTCGTGAGGCCGTCGAGTGCTTTGCCACTCTGTCCTTGGTTCCTAGCACGTTGCCTGCACTGAGCAGAAGGTGCTCAGGAAATGTTTGTTGCCTGAATGTATGAGCGGAGTTTGAAAACCAAGAACAAAGTATGTCACAAACAATTATTTATAGGTTGCAAAAAATTTTTTCTTTTAAGAATCCTAGATGATTGGAGCGACAGGGACTCTCCCAAATCTACATGGAGTGACTCCCGTAGGCTGCAAGCAGAGCCCTCCACAGCGGTCAGATCTGGCAGACTAGCGTTTACAGATCTGGAGATGGTATCCACCTCTCAGGGTAATCTCATCCAGGGCCCAGTGAGCTTGTATGACAAAGCTGACCTCAGACAAACCCTCATTTTCCACTATTTACTAGAAATGTTCCAGATATGTTTACATAAGACGAAGGAAAGAAGGAAGGAAGAAAGGAAGGAAGGAAGGAAAAAAGAAAGGAAGGAAGGAAGAAAGAAAGGAGGAAGGAAGGAAATAAACTGCAACGCACAGTGCCGAGTACAAGAAGTGACTGGAAGTGAACGTGGCCGATGGCAGCGATTGTGTTGTCACACGTCATTTTCATGTGAGACACCTAGTCCAGCACCACCTGAATTGCTCAGCCTGTGAACATCGATACCAGACTATTTCAGTTCTCAGGTCATTATTACTTCTATTTCTCTCGTTGAGCCACAGGTGGTTAGCCAAAGCTGAAAACCAAGAACAGGCAACGACTTCCCAGTGTTTCCAGGGGATGTAAAGTTGAGTACAGTGCAAGGGATGTAAAGTTGAATACAGCGGCTTGATGCCATTTTAAAGTGGCTGTGTCACTGTCTGTAGGTTTAGCCTTAGTGGAAAAAAGGAAAATGTTATGCTAACTTCTTCAGATGCTTTGAAAATGAAGACTCATAGAGCAGGAGGAGCTCTTGAAAGACCTCATCTGGACCATTGGCCCGCTCAGCAGAACTGCCCTAAAACATCACCAGAAGAAAAGACTGCAAGTATACAAAGTGGGAGCTCCCTCAGCACCCCAGTCATTAGTCCACACCCAGTGGCACTGGCACCTGGCTCTCGGTCCCCTCACCAGCCTGGGGTAGACAGGGAAATGGACTGAGAAATACTCACAAAAGTTTTTATTCTGTGCATGCATGAAATGGTAAGTGAGCCCTGGCCAGGTGGATTAGTTGGTTGCAACATTGTCTCGAGCACCAAAAGGTTGCAGGTTCAATTCCTAGTCAGGACAATACCTAGGTTGTGGGTTTGATCCCCAGTCGGGGTATATATGGGAGGCAAACAATTGATGTTTGTTTCCCTCTCACATTGATGTCTCTCTCCCTTCCTCTCTCTCTAAAATCAATAAACATATCTTAGGGTGAGGATTAAAAATAAAAAATAATAAAAAACCGAAAAATAAAATGGTAAGTGATAAATGTTCTGTGGAGAGAAATGCACCATTTAAAATGATCATCAAGCCCCTGGCCCAGTGGCTCAGTTGGTTGGAGCACTGTCCCATACACCAAAAGGTTTGGGGTTCAATTCCTGGTCAGGGCACATGCCTAGGCTGCAGGTTCCATCCCCAGTTAGGGCGTGTACAAGAGGCAACCAATGCATGTTTCTGCCTCTCATTCTCTCTCTCTCTCTCTCTATCTCTCCCCCTTTCTCTCTCTCTAAAATCAATGAATATATCTTTAGTGAGGATTAAAACATAAATAAAATAAAATGACCATCAAAAGCAACAAATTTGCCCCCAAAGGTCCAGCCATCCCTTTATTCAGTCAATTATTTCCAACAGCCTCGGTGAGTCCCACAAAACACACTGTGGCGCACCTTATAGTAAGTTCCTACTGTGTGCCAGGCACGTTTTAAACCACCGTGCTGGCTTCTAAACCACCAGGCTTCAAACTGGCCAGAATAGCCTCGCCAAGCTTTGGTGTCATCACACGGGCACACCTCGTTTTATTGTGCTCGTTCTACTGCACTTCGCAGATCCTCTGTTTTCATCAGCATTGAGGCAGAATCTTCCACCAGCAAAAAGATTATGACTCACTGAAGGCTTAATGAGGGTTAGCATTTTCTAGCACTAAAGTATATTGTAATTAAGGTATGTATATTGCTTCCTAAGACATAATGCTATTGCACACTTAACAGACTACAGTATAGTGTAAACATAACTTTTATATGTACTGGGAAACCAAAAAATTTGTGCGACTTGCTATGTTGTGATACCCGTTTTATACCGGTGGTCTGGAACTGAGCCCGCTGTGTCTCCGAGGTATGCGGTTATGCATGCCTACCTCACAGGGTTTCTGTGGGAGAATATACTAAAGCACTAAAGCACCTGCCTACGAGTCCTCTGTAGAAACTAGTTATTATCTCTGCTTCAGAGACACTGGGGGAGACTGGGCATCATTAAAGGCATATTTCTTCATTAGGAATACAAAGCAGCCATTTAAACTATTGGCAAAAGCATCTCCCTAACAATACAGTGCTTTCTCTCTTGCTCATTCTCTCTTTCTTTTATTGGCAGGAGAACTAACATTTGCAGCCCCTCCTATAAAGCCAGGGTCTTGTAAGTGTGTTATGTGGAAGGTACAGAGAGAGACTGTTGAATACTCAGGATGACAGCAGCTTCCTGTCCCTGAAATACTGCCCTTACACCACTGACTCGGCATTTCCAAGTCCAGGGTTAGGGTGGTGGAGCACAGGACGTGAGGGCACACCGCAGAGGCGAAGCCCCGAACCCGAGATGCCGAGAAGCCTTCGCCGGGCCGGGTTCTAGACAGATCGCCTCCTCTGGTGCTCATGCTGCTGCTCAGCCTCTTAGAAGGTTTGGCACCATCCAGACTTAATCAGTCGTCACCCAAAGGTGACTGCGTGTGTGGCACAGAGACGCTGGGAGGACTGTAGGTGAAGAGGTTTTCATTACGAAGCTCTTACCCCCCAACCTCAGAATACTGAGAAACTTGCAGATCTCCTCTCTCCTGCCTACTTGGCATTAAAAAAAAAAAAAAAAAAAAAAAGGAAAGAAAATTAGGTAATGGGATAAAATGTCACTTTGCCCATTCCTCCACCTCCAGTCTGTGTCTGTGATTCCAAAGAGCTTTCATGTCCCATTCTTCAAAATCAAAACAAACAAAAAAGGGAAGTGTGCGGAAGTGTTCTATACAACTGTAACTCGTTCTTAAAGAAGTAAGTGGGTAAAATTCCTGACTGACAGAAGAAATGAACAGTTAGAGGCAGAATCGTTTGTTTCACAACAGTGTTTTGGTTTTCAGAGGATTTGGTTTTTCTGAGCGCACACCCGTGTGAATTGAAATGAGAGCTCATACAACCCCAACCTCAGGACACGTGGTTTCTCGGGACACACCCTTATCTCAGACAGAGCACAGCTGGGAGAGCTCAGCTGGGGACAGATGAACCACAGGCACGGTCCATGCGCAGGCTATTCAGGGACACACGTTCTGGCCCACTCTTGAATTCTGCAGTGCCAGCTTTTTGTGCTGTTTCTGTTTGGCAAACAGTCACTCAAATACTGCAGTTATTGCCCAGCCCACCAAAGGGCCCCTGGAAAACACTCAGGAAATATCCTGCGGCCTCCACCTCTCTGCATACCGCTGAAACACTTCCCTGCAGCGACACCGAGGGTGAGGTCATAGCAGTGGGAATACAGTACCCAGTGGGACACACGCGGCGCCAACCCCAAACAAACACAGGCATGCGGTGTCATGGGGCCCTGAACCTCCTGGGAGAGGATCCACTTATAGACCGAGAACCAAAACATCCCCTCACTAACCCTCAGCAACCCATAAAATAGAACTCCTAGATAAGGACATTGGGTCAGGTGTTGATGGACCAGGGGTCAAGTCCTGGTCATGTCGCCACCTAGTCTTTAATACTCTGAGTCACATCCTGGAGCCTGAGTCTCCTGCACTGAGAGGCTGGGAGGGCACTCGCACTTGGGTAAGTTTGATGGCACAGCACAAGTGCCAGGCAGCTGGTCTCGTCCTTACAGCTGTGAGGCCCTTGGGGTGCGGGTGTGACAAAGGCATTGCTTTAAACACATCTGTTCTGAAACTCTGCTGGTCCAGTATTCCATATTCAGGGTGCCCTGCAACAGTAGGGAGAAGCCGATTGGGAGCCTTAGGGTCTTAGGGACCCTGAGAGAGGCACCTGGCCGGGAGGTTGAGAGACCTGGCACCAGGGCACCTCTAGATCTGCTAATAAGGAATTAGCGACTGTTTAGATTTAGGACACTGCAAACTTCTCACCTGTGAGACAGTCACACTATTGGAGCATGTACACAAGGAGTATTATAACTAACCTTTACAGCCACCGATAAATGGGGAGACAAGTAGTCTTTTTTTCCAGAAGAAGAAACAAATGAATCTCTTCACCTTTCGGAGGCCATTGGGGGCAGAATCTGGAAAGAAATCCTGGGATTCTGAGGTTCTCCTCCTAGAGGAGTGCTGTGTGGAAGGCCCACCAGGGGTTTCCTGCCCTCCGTTCTCTTTTTCCTTGCCCCCTCAACACTTCCAGTCTTCCCAGCAGTCTCCAGCCTCCGCAAAAAACCTTCCGCAGCCCTAACTCAAATTCTGCCCCAGCAGCTCACGCAGTGTCTTTCTGCAACACGGCTGCAACGGGCTGTGGGTCTCCTGCGGTCAGCCCTTGACAGTGGCCTCTTGGTTCTCTTCTTCCACTGTCCCACACCTAATTAGAACTTTCCAGTGGTGAAAGGAGATGTCCTGGGCTTTCTTTCATAAATCCTGAAGCCACTGCACAGGACTAGACACATAGCAGATATCCTGAGGGCTTCCTTAAGGGGTAAGAGGCTGCCCTACAGAGGATCTGAACAGACATTTCTCCAAAATGGAGACACAAACGGCCACTGAGAACACGAACAGGTGCTCAATGTCAGGAGCCATTAGGGAAATGCAAATCAGGACCACAAGGAGACACCGCTTCATACCCACGAGGATGCACGTAATGAAATGACGGATATAACCAATGTTGCAGAGGCTGTGGGGAAACTGGAACTCCGACACATGGCTGGTAGAAATGTAAGATGATGTAGCCACTTTGGAAAACAGTCTGAAGTTCCTAAAACAGCTCCACATAGAATTACCATAAAAACCCAGCAATTCTACTCCCAAGAAAGTTGGGAAAAAAACAGTCACACAAAAACTTATACAGGAATGTTCACTGTAGTACTCATTACTCACAAGAGTCAAAAAGTAGAAACACCTCAACTGTTCATCAACCGTGGTACGTCCATACAGCGGGACATTATTTATTTATGAAAACAGAGGAAGTGCTGATACATGCTACAACCTCGATGACCTACTCAGTGTTAGAAAAGAAACACAAAACGTCATATACGGTACAGTCCCATTTCTGTGAGTGTTCTGCAGAGGCAGATCCACAGAGAGAAAAGTCAGTGGTTGCCGGAGCTGGGAGGAGGCTGTGAAGAGGACTAATAATGGATACGGTGAAGAAATGCAATGAAAATGTTCCGCAATCAGTGAAAAAAATGTTCCGGAACTAGTGGGGATGATGGCACAACCTTGTGAACACACTGAAAATTTCTGACTTGTGTGGATCATATCTCAATACAGCTGCCGTTAAAACGAAACAGGAAGAAGGCTGTCCTAGAGACGCGGCTCTCAGACCGGAACTCTCCCCAGGAGAACTCGTTTAAACCGAAGTTGTGGGCGCCACCCCGACAGCGTTTGACGCAGCAGATCTGGGCTGGGACTCGGGATGTGCTGAAGGCCCTGCTGTTCCAGAGCCATGCTTCAAGAAGCCCTGGCCTAGAAAGGTGCCTTTCTCAACTCAAGTGTGGGTGGTGGGCACTGCACAGTGAAGGACTTGTCGCCCAGCTCCAGGAGCACTGTCAGCAGGATGTAGCAAGGTCTGGACTTTGCGGCCCAACCTGGGACAACTCTGAAGGCCAATCTAACTCTGTAGGTTCCTCACTGCTTAGGGCAGCCTGTCCCTGGGCCTGTATTACTTCTCTCTCTACCTACCTGCCTCCTCCCTCCCACAGGTGCTGACCCTGAGGGCGTTCTGAATCAATGTTCTGCTTGCTGAACTCTATTGCAAAATCTGCATCACGGGAGAATCCAACAGGTAGCAATGCATAAAGATCATCTCGGGATCTTGTTAAAATGCCAATTTGGATTAAAAACAAAAACTCAGGGGACAGATCTGAGGCCCAGCATTTCCAACAAGCTCCTAGGTGATGCTGACGCTGCTGACCCACAGTCTAGACTTCGAACAGCAAGGGCCTCCATGACCTTCACACACTCTTCTAAGCCCTTAAAGGAAGACTTCCATGAGCCGTGGGGTAGAATGTAAATAGAGGTGGTATCGCATTTCACACAAAAAGGCACCGGCATTACCCTGTCCTTGAGGTCCAGGCCAAAGAACACTGGGCTACAGGTGAGTATGTTTCAACAAGGCCTTTCAGGTATTTCCAGTAGCTCACCCCCTGGACAGGGGCCAAGACCAACTTGAGTGTCACTTTCTTCTATGTTCCATTGCTACAGTGTGGCTTCAGGGCAGCACTTGGGCAGCAGTGAGCAATCTGCATTGTGCAACCAGCGGACAAGTTCTGACTGATGCCCACCACACCGTCTCTGCAGGGAACCCGAGACTGAGGGGAAATGACGGTGACAAAAGGCAGAGGCTGCGGCTGTGACTGCCACCTCCCCCAGTGCTTTGCCCTCACACAGCACACTGACGGTATATTCTGAGAGTCAGCAGGCCGGCTTGGATTCTTGTTTCCCAGTTGGGTGGTTGATTAAGAGTTTGGAATCTGTTTTCCGGCCTGAAGCTGTTCCTAACTTGCTGGGAGCCCCATGACCTGCCTCCTAGTTTTCAATCTGTTCAGACCGATTTTAGGTAAATGTGTGGGTGTCAGGCCCCCTAGCAGATTACTAAAAGAAGAAAGGGAATTTGGAACCAGGTCTTAAAGATGTTATCAGAGATGGTGACTTTTATGCCATTGCAGCAAACACCCTGTGGTCCAAAGGAGCGTCCTGTGGAGGCTACGGCAGGGCAGGTTTCTGAGGGGATGGCCGTCCTTGACCCTGGCCCTTTATACTGCCTTGCTCTCGGAACAGGGAACAGGCAGGTGTGTGAAAGATCTAGGAATGCTTGGGGGAAAAGGGACAAGCTGTGATCTTTCAGAATTAAGTCCTATGAAAAGGTATGAACTTGGCAATAGTGTCATCCTTGAATGTTATGTCTCAAATTTCCATCCATGGCGTGTGTTCCAGAATCTGCCTGCTGTATAATTTCATGAAAAGTAAAAGGAGTTGCTGTGCTTTGGGCAGAACACACAATAAGCGACAGTAAGCCAATAAATGGAGCCTGGATTAAGAACCCAGTTCTGGAAGGACAGACAGTGTAGCTGTGTTCCAACAGCTCTGTCAGATTTTCATGGCAGTGGTGATAAAACAGGGCTGGGTGACAAAGGAAAAACTGGAATCCTTCAACTCAAGTCCTTAAAACTTTGGACAGTAACATCAGCATGACCTCGAGTCAGCTCCCTGCACTGTCCCCAAAGCATCTGCAAAGCACCTGGAAGGGCTGAGGTGAGAGCCACAAAGACAGCAAACCACATTCCGTACCTGCCTTCTCTCAGCGGCAATGGGGCTCCATGAATACGTTGCCAAAGTGTGTGCAAACTTTAAAACCTACTAAGTATTAGAGATGCACTGCCCCATCCCTGCCACTTGCTGTCTCTCCTGGAGTGACACGCAACTTTAATGGTGCCCCCAGAGCTCCCTTTGCGACCCGGGTGTTCTCTAGAGATGAGTGTCGCAGCTCAGCTGATGAAAAGTCTAGGCCTTGTGTGAGCAAGAAAAAGAAGTCAAGGTACAAATAGATATTGTTATTTGAAGTGCTGATTATTTACCAGTGCGCTCGAGACCTAGTGATTTCCACAACTGCTGGAGCTTCTTAAAGAAATAAACACACAAATCCCAACGTAGAGTTAAAAGGATTCCCAGGAACTTACACCAAAAATACAAGAAAATTATCCTCTGAGAAGGGATTTCTCTCCAGTTTCATTGCTTCCCACAAAGGGAACAATTTCATGAGAACATAATAGTACAGGAAACAATACACCACCAAAGAGGAAAATAGCATCTTGATAATTACAGATCACTTCTCACACCAGTTCCACAGCTAGACACTGGCTCTGCTTGGAGGCTGCGTAACTTCTGTGAAGCTCTCCCAGGCCCCTTCGGCTATCAACATTTACAGCTTAACAGCTCAATCAGGAGATTTTTGATACAGAATCCCCAGAAAGCAAAACACTCACCAATGACCCACTGGTTTCATTCCCGGGGAGTGAGGAAAGCAGTTACAGAAAGCACAGATCAGGGGAGCCCGAGCGTCTGTCTCCGAAACCGCCAGATGCCAGAGTGCCAGTGTCAGAGACCACCTAATAATTTCGGAACACTTCAAATTCGTATCAGGCTGGAAGAGGAGCCAAAAGAAAGTCCTGCTTGGCTCCAGCTGACACATCCCTGTATCAGGAATTCATTGAAGTTCACATTAGTTGAGCAAGGCACCCACATTTATTTCAACCCACTGGTTACTTATCCATTAAATGGGTTTTTTAACCATCACACTGGTTATTTAATTCCTACCCCATGGCTCCCCCAAGAAATAAAAAGTGCACTATAATTATATAAACTCTTAATTAAACTGAAGAATTCAGTGTTGCCATTACCCATCAGTAATTCCACTCAATTAGGACAATAGACTTCCATTTATTACTGAACTCCTAATTGCTACTCATTTTCCTGGTTAGTAATTGCCAATCCTATCAGACAATGTGCTTAATGAAAATTCTACCATGAAATTATATTTCTGCCCATCAGAGGGAAGGAGGAATCAGAGCGCCCTTACTTGGTCAGGAGTGGGGTCCTCTTCTCCAGCCCCAGGTGACTCCAGGCTGCGATTTTAAAGGCTGACGCTCCCCGGTTTGGTCCCTGTTGCTGAGATCCACCGGAGATTTACCCACCAAGGAGGCGTATCCAGGTAGTCAGAGAATGCCAAAACCAAGGACGAGCAAACACAAAACCACCCGAGGATGTCACCGGATTTCCAGAAGTTCAGAGTCCCCAGGAAAGACGCACAAGGGATGTGCGGGCAGGCAGCAGGGCAGTGTTTACTGTATCCCGGGCGGAGAGCAGAGCCGAGGTCCAAGGAGGGCAGCTGCGCCGCGCCCCGCCGGGCAAGCCTGCCTCGTTGTCTCCCGGGTCTCGGCTGGCTGCCTAGGTCGCTGCGCCCTGGGGACCCCGTACGGTGCTGGCGGCGGCTCCGGAAAGGCAGCCTACCGGTGGAGCGCGGCCCCCGGGAAGCGCGCGACCCGCTCCAGGCTCGCCCCGGCCCGCGGAGCGCCCGGACCCTCCGCGCTGCTCATGCCGGCTCTCCTAATTATCCGGGAAGAGTGAAACCCGCGGCGGGCAACTTGACAATTTATTCGCGGCCTGGGGGGAGGTCACCCGCAGTGCACGCGCGGATTGGCTGCGGCGAGCCTGGCGCGGCGCGGGGTGTGGCGCCCGGAGGCAGAGAGCGTGCTGCTTCTGAGGACTAGGTCCAGGTCAGGCAGGGACAAGCAGGGACAAGGCTAGGGGCAGCATGACAGAGCGGTCGTCCTGCTTGCAACCACGGAACTGCCCCACCCATCCAGGCTGGGTGGTGTGGAAGAAAGGCTGCTTGCTGTTTGGGTGTTTAGTTAGAGACGGCACAGTCTCCACTTGAGTCTTCCAGGTGACAATAAGCTGGAGTTCTTTAAAGCCAGAAGTAGTTCTGACTGAAGTATTTACTCCAACTTCACAGTAAGAGGAGAAAACTGAAGACGACAGGATGCAGGGGCCTGTGAAGGCGAGTGGGTGGACAAGCCAGTATTTCTGAGCACCAGGGCTGCCCTGTGGCTTTCTCCTTGCAGACGGGCCCAGCGTCAGAGCCGTTCCCAGGAACGCAGAGCGGAACACCGACTATGCGCAAGGCGGTCCAGCGCGCAACCCAAGAGGTCCATGACTCGGAGAACATCGTCTCAGTCTTGCACGTAAAGAAGTGGGGCTTGGGATGGTTCAGAAACCTCCTTGACCCTGAGCTCGTAAGTGACAGTACGAAACCAAAACTTCGGATTCCCGGGTCTCAGCCAAACACCTCAGTGCTGCTTAACCTCGGAGGTGTGCTGAACAGAAGCAGTTCCGGGAGGGGCCAGCCAGAAACCAATGGCTAGGGATGGCGCTCCTACAAGCAGCACCAGGCCTCGCCGAGGGGCTGCGTCAAGGCCAGCTCTGCCCTTCCTCCCAGACAGCAGCTGGCAACTATTCTTACTGCCTGCTCCATTCTGGTGGTCCTGGACATGTTTATCCCTAACCGAAGTCAACACATTCACCCACCCCTACTCTACCCACTCCACTCACTGTGTCTCTTCTGACCTTTGCAACCCCCATCCACAGAAATGGGAGAAAATGTACAGGTTACAGAGAAGCCGCAAGCGGCAGAGAGCTTTCCTTGGGCCCAGGACCAGAGAGCTGCTGAGCCCTTCTTTGTGGCCCCCGAGTGCACAGCCTGAAGAAGGGCTCCCAGCCGGCTGGCCTCAGGCCTAGAGTTGAGATTTGCAGGGCTCAGCATCGGGACCACCCTGTCACGTTCCTGAGGAGGGAGGGAGGAAGGCCCACCTGCCACTGCTATCAAAGGACAGCTCCTTTTCACTAGTGGGGCCCTGGACCCCCATCATCCAGAACCTTGTTAGAAATGCAAGTTATTATGCACAGCTCCAGGTCTACTGAGTCTGAAACTTGGGGTTGGGGGGGCAGCAGTCTGATTTTACAGGCCCTCCCGCCCTCAGACCCCTTGGGGGAGCAGGCGCTCCCTAGAACACCTGCATGTCGATGATGGTCAAGGCGAAGCAACCTGCCATGTCATTTGCATCAGGGCCCAATCCCAGTTTTGTGCTTATGGAATTGGAGGCTCGTGTCCAGTAGCATTTGTAGCACATCCCTTAATTAATAGAGATGACTGGGCCTAGGAGGCTAACAAGCCCCCTAGTTTTTCAGCAATGCTTTCTTTTTCTCCTCTAAACACAAAGTGCTATTTAATCCTCATAACATCTAAGAAAGCAAGAGCGACTGTTCTTCCCATTTCATGGATGGGAAAGCTGAGTCCCCCTGATGGGATTGGTGGATTACCTGCTCAGCGTCCAGACCAGGATGAGAGAAGCGGGACCAGCGTTTGTCCTGAAGCACGCGAGGACTGCAAATGTGCTGTAGGTCAGGAGCACGAGTAAAGGCACGGGGCACTGACGGAGACAGTGGGGAACCCCGCTGCCAGGAACCACGGCTTCCTGTCAAAGAGGGGGCTGCTCTGGGTGTCAGAACTTTCCCTTACCCCTAGCGAAGGGGCCCAGCACGTCCTCTGAACGAAAAACCCCTAAGTGGGCAACTGCAAATCAGGTCTATCATACGACATCTGGTGCAGCCTGACACATCCAGGAGCCCCCAATCTTTGTCCTTTGCCTGGGCACGCTACCAATCCGGGGGACGGGCAGAGCAGACAGCACCACTTTCTGTCTGGGCCTCACAGAGGCAGACACCTACTCAAGCCACGGCCGGGGGCCTGCCAGGACTAGCCCGGCGTCTTCTTAGTTCAGCATTCTTCTGCTACCCCATGTTGCCATTCCAGGTGGATTTGTAAATCTGAGTGAGGAAACATTAACTGCAATTCCATTTAACTCGAGCAAGTCACATAAAAACAATTTTTTAAAAAGCATGCACTAGGCTTATGAAAAGAGTTATAAATATCTATACAATGAAACCAAACTCACAGAGCTCACACAGAAAAGCTACAATAAATAAAGAAGGCTACCTGGTACGAAACTACTCTTTCTAACTGGAAGAGTTTTAAGTTTCACAGCTACAAGCATGTTTGTTACAACTAGGAAATCTGTCATGTTTAGGTGACAACTCAGCAACTGTTTCTACATTCCTGCCACATCACTGGGAGATTTCCATGCCCAAGGACAGAATACTTTCACGTATTTGTTTAGTCACAAGGGTTTCTGGTGTATTTATGACTTAACAGAAATTTTTCTACAGTCATACAAATGTAAGAGTACGGTGACTGGGTCAAAGCACTGGAGAGACAAGCTTAGGGACGAGGAAATTACCTTCCTAGTCAGACACTGCTGCCCTTCTCTTCGAAACAAACCCTCGCAATGGCCGCAGTCACTACTGCACATCTATCTGTAGAGTCCCTGAGATAAGGGAACGGGGCCAGGAGTCGGCAGAAACAAGGAATTTGGACTCAAGCAGACCTCAGTTCCGAGGCCCACTCAGCCACCAGCCCCGTGAACTTGGCGAATAGCTTCCACTTCCTCAGGCTTCCATGTCCTGCAGAATAAAGGAGGCAGCAGCCCTCCCTGCAGGCCCTGTGAGGGTATGGGCAGCATCCCAAAATCCCTCTTAAAAGCTCTAAAGAATTGCCCTCTGGCTAGCGGGCCCACAGTTCCCTCATTTTAGGGACTCTTGACAAACACAAATATAAACCAGGCCCCAGGCCACTGATCTGTGCGGTCACTAGTAACCTGAGTGCTGCTGTCTGAAACCCATCTCTGCGTGCAGCCTGGGCAAGTCAACTGAGTGCCCCTCGGGCCTTGCCTCCACACGCTGCTCTCTCTCCTCCCGGGAAGGGAAGGAATGTTTCTGGGCCCGTGTGAGGGATGGTGGGAGCCTTCTGGTGGGGAGCTGCAGCGGAGGGAGCTGGAGAGGTACAGGAGGTGCGCCAGTGGGAGGCGTTGTCAGGGAGGCCCGAGAACAACTCTGTTCCTGCCAGAGCCCCCCAGAGCTGGGGGAGGGGCCAGGAGGGATGAGCTCGGTGATAGAAGCTGAACAGAAACTATCAGTCACATCCTCACGACTTTCTAGGTCATTTTTTCAGTGGGGTTTTGCACACAAACGGGCAGGCTTTTGATTCCCCTCCCTGAGCCCAGGCTGCTCCTTGGTCCCCACCCATGCTGTGTCCACACCGCAAGAGCCCTCATTTATTACTCCCCCGTGGGAGGAGGGGTGAAAGGAAATCAACCCCCCAGACCCGCTCTCCGAGCTGCTGGAAGGAGCGGGCTGTCTGGCAGTCCATGCTCCCTTCCTCCACCCCTGGGATGCTGGCGCAGGGAGGGGAGGGCCCCCCACTGCCTCAGTGCCGCCTTTTCAGTGTGGCGGCCTCTGTGGGAAATGTTCTGAAGGGATTTGGGAGGACGTGGGGTGTCCAACAAATGTTTCAAAGTCGACGCTTCACTTTCAGGGAACATAAGCTTTGTAACCCCTGATACATACAGATTGGAGTCTGAATATGCTTAGATCTCAGAATGGAAGGGTTTCTAAAGAAAAACTCCAGAAATGCCTGAATTCAGATGTAAAAAAAAAAAAAAAACGTGTAAGAATCAAGAACAAAGCCAGTGAAAGCAGAGGGAGTGAATAACCTTTCATTCCCAGCCGCTCTCCCCACTAGAGACAGTCAGGGTCTGCGCAGCGCTATTTGATGCAAATGCCTCTCAGAAAAGAGCCGGTAGATAATAGATAAAAAGATTATCTGTGACATTATGAAAAATGAAAGTTTAAAAATGGCTACAAGTCCCATAAAAAAAAATCCTAAACTTTATTCAGTCTTGTTGAAAGGCAACAGCGGAACTGCGTTTCATTCAGCCCCTGGGGGCCCTGCCTCTTCCGCCATTGTTCTAATGCCTTCCACCAGCTCATCAGTTTTCAAAAATCTTTCCTGCTGGTTTCTCTTTGCTGGAAACTTAAGGTCCCAGAAGCTATCAGAGAACTGTTTCTTTTTCCTAACTTGACTCTGATGCCAGGAATTCAAGTGCAGCAGCCCCGGCCCCTCTCCCTCGCCTTCCCTGCGGTCCCCTTCTGTGCTAAACCACCAGCTGCACACTTGATTTAACAGATGAATTACAGATTCAAGGCGTGGGTTTCCAGGGCAGGAAAGAGTCTGATTTTTGTCCAGGTCTCTCTTGATTGGCTCAGCATGGAAGTCTTTCATTTAATGGGCCAGGTCCTGCTGAGAACACCTCTGCTGGCACCACACTGATTTCTTTCTTTGCTGGAGAGAGGAACAGAAATCCTAAAGAGAGATTTTCCATCTTCCAGATTTCTGGTGTGCTCACTGCATATCTTTCTTTTTCAACAGAGCATCACGCACATAACCCGAGACTCCAGGGAACGTTTGACTCATCTGACCAGCCATCTTTGATCTCAAAGTTGGCTGTGGAATGGAAGAACTGATGTGAACACCCAGGCCATGAAAAGATGCCTCCGCCATCCACCCAAGGAGGCAGCACCATGCAGCAGTTCAGTGCCCAGTTCAGATTCCAACACCTCCACCTGCTAGCTGGGAGGACTTTGAACAACTTTCAATGTCTGAACTTCTCTATTTGTAGAACAAATACAAAAGATTATTAGACTGAACCATATAAAGCGGCTGACATTTGACTATTTTAAAAAGAATTTACTTATTTATTTTTAGAGAGAGGGAAAGGGAGGGAGAAAGAGACGGAAACATCAATCAGGGACTGAACCCACAATCCAGACATACGGCCTGACCAGGAATCGAACCAGCAACCTTTCACTTTGCATGATGAAGCCCAACCAGGCCACACTGGTTAGGGCTTGACTTTTTTTTTTTTTTTTTTGGAATCCTTATCCCAGGATATGTTTTTATTTACTTTAGAGAGAGAAGAAGGGAGTGAGGGAGGGAGGAAGCGAGGGAGGAAGGAGGAGAGGGGGACAGAGAGAGAGAGAGACATTGATTGGTCGCCTCCCGTTAGTACCTCGAATGGGGATCAAACCTACAACCTAGGTGTGTGCCCCAACCGGGGATGGAACCCACAACCTTTTGGTGTTCAGGATGATGTCCAACCAACTGAGCCATCTGACAAGGGATGACTATTTTTTTTAAATACAATAAGATTATCAGATAGAGGCTCACAAAATTGCCAATATTGGGCTGGTTTTGACATACAAAAATGGCAATTTCATATGACTCCTCCAAATACCTCCATCAAAAGGCGACGGTGAGGAGACTTCCGGCAAGATGGGGGCGTAGGTAGACACACTGTGCCTCCTCACGCAACCAAACAAGGAAAAACAGCAATTTAAATAAACAAAAACAGCCAGATCTGACAGAAAATCGAACTGAGAGGAAGTCCAACAACCAAGGAGTTAAAGACACATTCATCGAGACCGGTAAGCGGGGCGGAGCCGGGCAGAGAGTGAGGCAAGACCGCGGTTTGTGGGGCGGTACCGGCAATGCTGGAGCTGCCTGGAGAGATCCGCGGCAGGCGTGCCTGACCAAAACGCGGCCGCGCCCGGCCCACCCGGACCCACAGGGCCAAGACTGGCGGACCGGGCGGCTCCTCATTTGCCTGCAGACAAACCGGGAGAAAAAGCAGGGAGCGGAGCAGACCGCGCAGCCCATCAGCGCGGGGAAATAAGACCTCAAAGAACTGATTGAAAACACCTGTGGGGGTTGAAGCGGCAGCAGGAGGAACTCCCGGCCTCACAGGAGAGTTCATTGGGGAGACCCACGGGGACTTGGAACTGTGTGGGCCCATCCACCAACCCCAGAGTCAGCGCAGAGGGGCGCAGCTTGCTTGTGGGTGGCTGGGGAAGTGCAGAGAACAGAGCAAGCGCCATTGTTCTCTCGGGCCCCGCCCCCACAGGCAGCGTCACAACACAACGACGTGGGTTTCCCCACCCAGGTGAACACCTAAGGCCCCGCCCCTTAAAGTAACAGGAACACTGAGAAAAAAAATGGCCCAAAAGAAAGAACACATCAAAGCTCCAGAAAAAATACAACTAAGTCACGAAGAGATAGCCAACCTATCAGATGCACAGTTCAAAGCACTGGTAATCAGGATGCTCACAGGACTGGAAGAAAAATGGTCGAAATTAGTTGAGCAAGTGAAGGATAATATAAAGAAACTGAGGGAAAATCTGCAGGGAACCAATAGGGATGAGAAGGAAACTGGGACTCAAATCAACAGAGTGGACCAGCAGAAAGAAAAAAACACTCAAACAGAGAAGAATGAAGAAACAAGAATTCAAAAAAATGAGGAGAGGCTTAGGAACCTCCAGGATGTCTTTAAACATCCCAACCTCCGAGTTATAGGGGTGCCAGAAGGAGAAGAGGAAGACCAAGGGATTTAAAACTTATTTGAAGAAATAATGAAGGAAAACTTCCCCAAGCTGGTGAAGGAAATAGACTTTCAGGAAGTCCAGGAAGCTCAGAGAGTCCCAAAGAACTTGGACCCAAAGAGGAACACACCAAGGCACATCATAATTACATTACCCAAGATTAAAAATAAGGAGAGAATCCTAGAAGCAGCAAGATAAAAGGAGACAGTTACCTACAAAGGAATTCCCATAAGACTGTCAGCGGATTTCTCAAAAGAGACCTTACAGGCAAGAAGGGGCTGGAGAGAAGTATTCCAAGTCATGAAAGGCAAGGACCTAAGTCCAAGATTACTCTATCCAGCAAAACTTTCATTTACTGGAAGGTCAGATAAAGTGCTTCTCAGATAAGGTCAAGTTCAAGGAGTTCATCATCACCCAACCTTTATTGTATGAAACGTTAAAGAGAGTTATATAAGACATGGAGGGATATCAACAGGGCAGTGGTAGGGGGAGTGGGGGGAAGGGGCAGAGAATAAGTAGCATAAATGGGAGGTAGAAAACAGACAGGAGGAGGTTAAGAATAGTATAGGAAATGTAGAAGCCAAAGAACTTATATGTAGGACCCATGGACAAAAATTAAAGGGTGGGGAATGTGGGGGTATGGGGACGGAGGGGAAGAAAGGGGGAAAAATGGGACAACTGTAATAGCATAATCAATAAAATATATTTAAAAATAAATAAATACATAAATAAATAAATAAAAATGTAAAAAAAAAAGGCGACGGTGAGGAGCAATAGCAGAAAGCTGCACAAAGTGCTCGACTGAAGGGCCTGGTACTCGCTGACATGCGCTCTCTGAAGGCCAGCGATTCCTGTTACTGTCAAGAGGCTCCTGCTCACCACTAGCTGTACACAGATCGCTCGTACCAGGGGCCCAAAATAAAGCACCCAAATTGGTCACCTGCGGGCCAGTACCCACCCGTCTGCTGGTGAAGCAGCACTACCAGACATCGTGACGAATAGGGTGAAATGTGTTCTCAGCCCAGACTCCAAGTTCTCATGACTGTCTCTGACCTCATTTCTTCCTGAAAATCCATTCCCATGTGGAATGCTCCTGTTTCATTCTGGGGCCATCTTACCCACTACTGGCCACTTCCATCAGCTAGTCAGTATGACTGGCATTCAAGCTCTACCCACTCAGACAGAGAGTCCAGCAATATGCTGTAAGATACATATCAACCGTAAAGAGGCAAAAACAATGGGGGGAAGGGATCCCTCCTGCCTAGAACCAGCCTCCGGAAGCCAGACAGCTCTGAGATCAGGTTTAGATGCAGTTGTGATGCTTGCAGGGACACTAGAAGCCTCAAAATAGTCTGCAAGGCAGAAATAGCTTCCTCAGGATTCACTAACTAGGAGGATTCCCTCAGAGTTTAGCATAATGCTTTGGCTCAGCACAAAGTTCTTCAAACGGTGCTAGGGAGCTCCCCATAACCCCTGGCCCCTCGCCCACAGGGTTCCACTATTTCTCTTCATGCATCTTCCTTCTTACTACAAGCACTGGGGAGAAAGGATCGAGTTATTGCAATTGTTGGACTGAGAAGAAAACAGAGGAATTATGAAAATCTATGGGCAAGTCGTGACCGCAAGGACACAACGGCTGATGTCAACCTGCAATTGAACATGGCCGAACAGAAGGGTCTCTGGAGGCAAATCCAGCCAGAATGCAAACAGCTAACTCTCTCATGCTGGACTCAGGGATGCAGCCCTTAGTTTTAAGTACAGGAAACATCAATGCCTGGTACCAAGGCAGGCACCTTGTGCCAGCTAAACCACACCTCTCTCTTCCTGGAGTCCCCTTGCTCCATCAGTGTTCCTGAGGTAAAAAGCAGAGCTTCATTCATGCTCCCAGTGACAGCAGGTCAGCAGCCAACGGCAGTTCTAGAGATGCTTGGCCCTATCTCAGTCTCCCCTTTACTACACACACACACACACACACACACACTCTAACACAGTCATTCCTCACTGGCCTAATCATAATTATCTTAAAAGCTTCTTTATTTACTTTTAAATTATGAACTGTATCTGCCTACCGAAAAGTAAAGGATAATATAGGAATATATATAAGAAAAACTTACAGCCACCCTCCAGCTTAAGAAAGATACAGTTCAAGTACTCCCTCCTGTAGAGATGCTCATCTGATATTTACGGTGCACAGCATGGTATGTATACTGTTGTTATATGTTGTTATATGTGTAGATATATACACTGCACTTTATTTCATTGGTTTTGCTCAGTGTGGGTCCTCCGGCAACTTTTAAGCAAGAAATCCTGATTCGCCGGGCCCCTGGCGGTTTGCCTTGACCAAGCTGGCTAGGCTGTGGGTGACAGTTAGGGTGGCCGCATCATGTAGCACACAAACTAGGGTGCTTTTAAGAGTGAAAGAGGGTGCTGTTAAAACCACGCCACATGTAAACTGGGGTTGTCCCAGGCAAACCAGAACATATGGTCCTCAGTGATGGCAGGTCGGTCCCCGCCCCCCGTGATTAGCACGACTGGTTAGACGCCTCTGGCCACAAGTACCTGATGAGTCTCTTTGAATGAGTCAGTTAGTTTGTGCCTTTTTTAGCAGCAAGTCATTAATGAGCACCCCAGTTTCCTATTAGTGAAGTGCAGACCTCCGGAGCAGTGGGGGTGTGTGCTCCGGCCATCCTCCTAGTTGCTGTGGCAGGCCCGTGTTGCACGTGCTCCGAGCCCAGCAAAACGCTGACACCTCCACGAAGCACTCACACTCCCTTCCTGGTGTCAGTCCTGCTGTCTGCCCGCCCGCCCAGGCCAGGCAGGCGGCCCCCTGCAGGGCCCCCCAAAACTGGCTGGTCAGGGCTCTCATGCAGCATCTTTTTCAAGCAGCATCTTAATTATCCTGTTTCTATGGAAATGAGCTTATTGCTAATCAGGTTTTCTCTCCTCTCTCAACTGGTTACTGATGCGCCCCTCAGATGTGAAATAGTGCTGAATTTGGTATTTGCTAAGTAAGTAAACAGACGCCAGAATATCAGAGGAGTCAGTGATTTTGGCTTCCCTTTGAAAAGAAAAAAATCCGGCCCTGAGCTTATTCAACACCTTGGGAAGCAGATCGTGGAGGCGCAGTGAGGACTACATGCGCCCCCGGTTGGGCCAGGCCAGTGTGACGCCCTGGGAAGTGGCCTGCAAACGTGTCTGAAATGGTGACCACAGAGCCAAGGAGACGCCTTGTGAACAGCAGTTGCCACTGTGCACGCACTGAGCTTCGCTGTGGCCTGGCGGACACACCTGCCCTGTCCCTTTTCCAGAGGCAAGGCCAGTGCTCACAAACCCGGACGGGGGCCTTGTCACCTGCAGGGTGCTGCGTGCCTGCACTGCACCTGGCTTTGCCCACCCTGCGTCTGCACTGCCTCCGGGCCTGCCGCCGGTGCTCCGGCTGCGCTGGCTGAGTCTCAGAATGCCACCCAAGACGCCTTCCTTCTTCTGGCCCTGTGTTTAGGCATTAGATGTACAGCCATTTTATCAGGGGTTCTTCCCTTTCCAAATTGCATTTGACCAGTTTCATTTCTGCCTGAAATTAAAACACAGAATTTATCAATCCCAAGCTGTCACAGCGTGAATGAAACCCTAGAAATAAATCCAGTCTAATGACAGAGCGATCCCGAGACCTCAGTGGGAAACAAGATACTTTGTTTAATAATTATCAGCCTCTTTCAGGGCCTGTCTGCCAAAGCAGTGGTGTCAGAAGCAGCAGAGAAAAGAATCCCCCCCCCAACCCAGATTTCATTCTGGGGAAGACCGAAGCCATTTAAAAACAAACCGGACGCTTTTGATTTACATTTCTGATATTAAATGCAGAGCGACTGTCTGCATTTATGCTACAAGGCATTACTTCAGCTCGAAGGAACGGGGTGGTGGCAGGGATCCAGTTTACTAATGAACAAGCTTATCTGGAGGAAAACAGCTTTTCACACTGTAACAAACAATGAACACCTCTCAGATAACAAATTCAACGGTAAAAATATAGCATTGTACATGTCACAGTCCCATAATTTAATGGAGGCACTTGCAGCATTAGTGGTTTACATTAATTTTTAAAATTAATTTTGTTTGGCCCGCAGGGAAAATATTTTCTTTTTTGCGTCTGGTATCCTGCAGCTCATTAACACTGCTTACTGCTGCTCTACAACACTATCCATAGCCGTCCTCTTGGTAGCCAGAGGCCTTTTTTTTTTTTTAAAGAAGGCTGGAAGAGGAGCAGAAAGCAGGCTTTTTCTGCCTCTTCCTCCCACAAAGGCTCACTCAGCTTGACAAAGCTGCTGGGAGCAGGGGCCATGAGCGGGTGCACAGGTGTCAGGTGTGAGTGGTCACAGTGGCCAGAGGGCAGCTTCGGCTGGGCTGGGAGGCCCTTTCTCCTGCCACTCACCGTCACTTCCCCCCAAAGCGGTGGCTCCCAGACCTGATGATGCTCAGGAGTACCTGGGCAGCTTTTGTAAAGGCAGGGATTCCACCCCCAAGTCATTTCCTTGGCCTCCTTCCTCTCCCCTGAAGGAGTTAACTGCTGGCTACCAAGAAAACAGGCCCCTCTCCCTCACTGCCTGGGGCACGGAGATCAGGGAATTCACTGCTAATCACTGCGGTTGTGATTTCTGATTTCAACTGGCAGCAAAGAGAATTGAACTGGTGTCCCTTGAGAGCAGCCAGCTCTGAGAGGCAGACCTTGAGCTTGTTAAGCTATGGTACTGCCATGCGATTATCAATTTTAAATTAATCTCCCCAGTCTCTTTAAAGTGGTTGCTAAAAATATAATCTCTGGGATATCTTACCGTAAGACTTAACTGAAGGGAGAAATTTGGATACTAATTAAGTGCTTCCCTCTGTCTAAGCTTCTTGTAAAACTCTTCAGGAGACTTGGCTAATCCGCCGGCAGCGGAAAGCCAGCCAGGGCAGTCTCAAGGTCTGAGTGAGCTGCCTTCTAAGTTATACACTTTCCCTAAATCAAATTTAAACAGGCAATATGCATTTGGACAAAAGGTTAAAGGTACAGTACCACTCTGTATTAAAACAAATCTTTCCCTATTTTTAACCCAAAGAGGTTTGGGAGGGAAAGCCAGAAAAAGTTGTCTAGACATACTTTTGCTAAGCTCACGAGGGAGTCGTTACAAATTCACTTTATAGGGACATAATCTAGGTTATACATACAACACTTTCTCTAAGGCAGCAGCATGGTGGGACGATCTGAACAAAGGTGAAAGGAGTTCTTATTCGTAAGAAAGGGGCTCTCTGTGGAAACATCTCTGGCCCTACCAAAGGCTCGAGTCAAAAGCAGGCAGTTTCTAAAAGCTACTGAGAATGATGAAGAAATAGAGAAACTAACAGCAATTCATGAATAACACCCATCATTCTGCCCACACTCTGCAGCTTTCTGCCAGATGAAAAGAGGCTTCTATACCTGGAGTCCCGGGAAGTGGTGCGTCTCAAGTTCCCCCAGGGGGAGACACCTTGGTGTTTTTCCGGTCTCCTTCCCCTGACTGACCTCCTACTTCTTTGGGCGGCGTGGAGGGAAGACCGAATCATTTAAAGAAAGAGCACACGAACAGATGTGCTTTCTATGTATGCGCAGCCCCAGGAGTCTGAGAATGCAAGCTTCTGGAGGGCCCGGCAGGGAGCCCACAGCAGGGCTTGGTCCGGGGTGCTCTGTGCTCTCAGCTTGCTAGGGAAGAAGGGGGTGGGCAGGAGAGAAGGCAGGTGGAGAAGAGGATGGGGCAATGGACACAGATCTGAAAAAGGTCAGAAAGATGGACTTCCATGAGATTTTTTTCATTCAACCACCCTGGGCCTTCTTTTAAAAACCACAAAGAAAATCCCCATCTTTTGAAACTTAATAAATGTTATAACATCCTTTCTTCAATAAGAACAAAGAAGGAAATAACTGATTGCCACTCTGTGCCACCAACTATTCCGGGTGGCCCTGAGCGAGCCGCTTTCCATCTGAGGGCTTCCCCAGTAGAAGGAGCGCGTTGACTAAGACATGTTCTACAATTCGGATTTCACTATCTTAGGTAAAGGCCAACATTGCTATATACAAGCCAAAGCTCCACTTCACCCCCGCTTTGACCAGTGACGAAAAACTGGGAAGGAGAACTTAAAGATAGATATACTTTTACTGCATGAATAATATAAAATATAAGGACTTAAAAAACGTCAGCCATACCATATCAAACAATTGCCTGAACAGAGGAGTAAAGTCTCTTTTACACATGTGGAAGGTCCTAAAACCTTTGCCAAATGAAAATATGTCTCCTTAGGGCCCAGGGTCGATCTTGTTAAGGCTCCAGTTAGGGGGGAGGAAGGGGCCAGGATGGTAGACAAATTTGTGGTGAATAACGAACAGAATGCATCGTAAAAGATGACTTGTGTACATTTAGTCTTTGCTAACCCAGGGAATCATGACTTTTTCTCTGTTGTTGTTACAGGTCCACTTGAAAATCTGATGAAAGCTTTGGACCTTCTTCTGAGGCAAAAGGACAGGCACACAAATAAACAAAACTTTAAATACACTTTCAGGGAATTTCTGGGCTCCTTGAAGCCTATCCACAGACCCTGTAGAGATGCATTAATCACAGATAAAACCCCAGTATTAGGCCTAGACACTAGAACATCTATTTACTTTCTCATTTGCCTTGAAGCTTTTAGTGTTCCCATTTTCGGAAGAAGAAATTTATTTTTCAATTATAAAAATAATAACCTGACTCTCCCTGCACACCCAAGCAATTCTACAGGGAGTCTGGTGTGTTCGGCTGGAGAGCAGAAGGTAGACAACCGCAGGCCTGCTCTTGTAGCCCTATCGGCCTCAGCACCTTTGGAGCTAGGGACACAAGCCTAACTTAACTCAGAACCCATTTTCCATAGGAGAGAATCCCTCCCAGCAAAGAAGTAGCTGTCCCTGACCCCACCAGAGACTGGCCTCTTCCTGACCTCCTTCATCCATCTACCTGTTTGACCTGCCTTCCCTCCTGAAGAGCTAATAGGAAGTGCGGTACCTGGGGAGGGGGAGGACGAGTAGGAAGCACCCTCCTGGAATGTCAATGATGCTGGGGCACAAACACTCACCCCATTCCTATGCAGCAGGCAGCTGAGCTCCTGCACAGGGCACATCTGCACAGCTGAAGGTCAGTCTGAAATCAGCCTGGCTTCTAGCTCTGAAACTCCACTGCTTGCAGGGGTTGCAAGGATGAAATTGTCAAGTCTGTTCACTCTAATTGGCATGGGGCTGCTGGCAGCCAGAAGCTAGAAATGTGCTTCAATGCCTGATAAGTTTTAGAGAAATATGGTTCCACCAAGCCAGTGCTGGTAATTTTCGAAGGCGCCCTGTGGTGGAGACCCGAGTAACTGAAATGGCTGCATCCCCAGGAGCCCGCATCCTGGAGGAAGGCATCCCTGAGTCTGCCCCGCTAATACAACCAACTCTCACAGCCGCCTGCTTTTCGCAGTGGTTGGCTATCCTCTGTTATCTTCCTGCTTCTTCCAGGCTGATTATGAATCATGTTTGAAGAGGAAAGAAATGGTGGCTTAGGGGCAGGTTCTCCCGTAGTTTCCACTCCAGCCAATCTCCCAACTAAACAGGTCCAAAAACCTCTCCTCAACAAAATGACAAATGAAGCACTAAATCAGTGGAACAGAGAATTCAATCACTTAGCCTGAATGGAGAAAGCCCTACAAGATGGATTCCATCACATTAAATAGCCTGACTCATGTCAGGTAAGAGCAGGCTACAGACCATTGGAAGAAAAGGTTGAAAAAATGATTTATTAATTGTACTTATTCTGTCCTATCCCAGGACAAGGTAGGCTTGAATGTCTCCAACACTTACAAAGATGTGAATGTTCCATCAGGAAATATGTGAACAAGGCTGCTAACCTGATTTATGATAAGATAAGGCAAACAAGAAAAAACAAGACAGCATCAATTTTTATTAGTAAATCATTTTGCAAAAGAATTCCATTGTCTCATAAAAAACAATCCTTTAGAGCCAAACAGTTCATCTCAGTTTCATCTGGATGACAATTTGAGAAGATTAATATTTGCTAATGTGACTTTCATCAGCACTGAATATTGATATAGCAATGTCACCAATTTGATTTTTCTAAAATGCCCCACCCCCTTTTTTTCTAGAAAAGAGAATATGCCTCAGGAATCTTAAACTTGTTAATTTGGCTTTGGCCAGCAACATCTTTGACCAACTAAGTACTGAGAGGAAAAGAACTTACTGGAGGGTAAATTTCAGTAAAAGAGATAGGCTTTATTTAAAAAAAAAAAACAACAACAGAATCCAGATAATTTGGCTAGCTATAGACAAGAACACTCTGGTTAGGTCTGACCATGGAATGGCCTTGTTTCTGAACTCTACCAGAAACTGAGAAAAGGACTGAAGAAGCAGGTTCTGTTTTATATTTTATAATTAACTCAGTGACAAATCTAGAAGTAGCCTAATTTTTCAGTGCTCTAGTTTACTAACTCTGTAGTTGGAAGAATAAGAATTACTTCAGCAAGATGGGGAAAAAAAGAGTCCTGACACTGGAACGAGAACGTTTAATTTCTAGTGCCATGTCCATCTCAAGTGAACACATCCAGCAAAAGAAAAGGACTGAGGGTAGACAATGTGCAGCGCTCAGACTTCCTCTCCTCAATGGGCACTCACAGCAGACATCACTAATCAATCTCAGACTTCCTCTCCTTCATGCTGTACTCATAGTAGACATCACTAATCAATCAGCCTTTTATTCCTTCTTGGCCCACAGTCCTCAACACAATACTCCCGGCAGCTGCCTAGTAGACCAGAGATAGCAGGACAATTGAAACCTATGCACTTGTCCTAGAATGGAGGAGCTTTAACGTCTTTTCTAGTTCTAAATTTTTAGGATATCTTCTGTAAATTACGTTTGTATCCTACTGGGAGTCTACTGAGGACAAAACATGTATGGATAAAAGTGTCTTATAATCTTGCCACAGAGGGGGGAAATGGAAAACACCGCTTAGTAAATTGTTTTCATGGCTCCAATGTTGGGAAAAACAAGGACCGCCATATACTTGAGAGTCTGCAGAGCCACAGAATGTATGCCCTGGGACTAAGTAACTAACTCTCACCATGGCTGTGGCTGTACATCAAGAGCATATCAACTTCGTCGATAAGCCCAAAGTGCCAAGGGCCTCAGACAAGTCAATATCAATTTATCAATTAGGTAGCTAAGACTGGGAATAGTAATGTGGGGTGTCACTTACCCTGCCCTGGACTGAGAAGGATTTCAGGTCACTTCAAAAGATAATGAAAAGGAAAAAAAAAAGCTATTGGTAGACGAGAAGGAAAAATGAAGTGGGTAATGCACAGCAGAGATGGGGGAAGGTTTGTCTGCCAGTCACTTGCTTCTTCTTTTCAACAGGTAGGCCACAGAGCTGCCTCTGGGCTTTGGGAAGCCGTTGTGGATGCGGAAAACTACTCAGTTGCACAGTTTCTGGGGCCACAAGACAAACAGCAACCAGCTGTTCAGAAGATCAACTACTCCCGACTGTATAACCAGAGCAGTATTTCTCCCAAGGGTCTACATAAAGAAAACAATATACAATGTACCAAACAACATTTTGCTACTCATTCGTCTAGCAGTCCTAGCAATAGGTTCACACGGCTGTTCAGAGTGTCTCTGCAGAGCTTATGGCACCACTGCAAAGCAGAAGGCAGTGCAGGTTAGCTCTCTGATTCTCTGGGACTCGCAGGGTCTGGAGCAGTATCTCCCAGAGCATAGCCCAATGGCCCTATGGAATGTTAGCAGGTATTCAACGGTCAAACCTGTTTGGCAAACACAGCACACAATTACCATACCCACATCCACCTCTCCAGAGAAATTTGCCTAATTTGATATAATCCAATAATTCTAAACCAAATCCTTTATTGTAGGGACATCTATTACCACCTTTTGGAAAGATCATTCCAGGAAACATTTCAGAAAATGCCAGAAAAGGACTGTCTATCTTTATGGAGTCCTTCTAAACTCCTGTTCCTCTCAGTGAAATTCTGAGAGCCATGGGATGGCAGTGAGTCTGAAAGGCATTTCCTGGAAATTATTTGAAAAGCTTCAATCTCAACTACTGGTGAGAAGTAGAAGCATGTGCCCTGACGAAGAGCCACACTGAACGCATGCGTGGACAAATCAGGACACTGAAAGCTGTATGTCCAACCTTCTAACTGTTGAGGTTCCACAGCATCCTCCCTTCCCCTTTCAAATGGAAGTGCCCATACGGGCCAAGGACAAAGTGGAGGCTTGAAGGTCTTCCAGGACAGACAAAGAGGTCACTGTGGGAGGAATGAGTGGTTATAAATAGAGCTGAGCTGGGGCAGCTGCTCCTCTGGATCTCTTTGAATCCCTCTCTTTGACCCACTTTTTTTTTTTTTTTAATCTCAGAGGGCCCAGAGGAGAGCACGGCACTCAAGCTGGCCTCCAGGCCAGGCCTTGTATTTGGGGCAAGAGGGGCCAGTGAGGCTCAGCCACAGTCCAGTAGGAGATTAGACTGGAATCTGGGTCCCAAGACCCAGCTGGCAATAAAATATGTCCACCTGCCTTGAGCCGCTTTGGAAAACCAGGAGGCCAGTTAAAGGTTTGGATTCTAAGACATGACTTCTTTGGGAAACCCGACTAACATGATGAGTCTTCTAAGTCCATAACGCACTGACCATATATGAGAACCACCACCACCTACCACCTACCTGTGGATCGTTATGCTGTCCTGCTTTGAAAGTAATTACTATCCCCAATTTGAAATTAAAAAAATAAGTATCCACCAAATATGAACTAACCAAACTTTAAACGAGAGGCAAGGCCGGATTATCAGCAAAGCTTGTTGGGTGGTATGTTCGCAGGCGTGGAACAGCCCGGCAGTATATTACAGCAGGTTATTTCTGAAGTTCCCATGATGCACCCCTAATGGGTATAAGGATGTGCTGACTTCCAAAGTGGGACTGACAGGCCCGCAGTTAACTGTCATTTCCATCACAGACTTAATAGCTTTGCCAGGCATCCTCCCAGCAAACGAAGGGAAGAAAGGTCTTGCTATATGACAGCATTCAAAAAGAATGCATGTGAATGCCATTATGGTATTGAAAGTGTCAGGTGCCAGCAGAAGGGCCCTGATCAGACAGACAAGCATTGGGCTGCATGCTTTAAGGTTATTTGAAGCCTGTCATTTCCATTAGCTAGCTAACCACAAGTGGAATCATTCATTAGCTGGCTTTCTTTAGTACCAAGGTGGGGCCGAGGGGGTGGGGCAGAAGGAGGTGGAGAGGCCTGGGCTTGGCACTTTTGGTTCCTACCCTATTAGCAACTCATGATGGCTGGCAAAGGGAGGGGGACACACAGGCGGCGATACCCCATGTGCCTGCTCATTAGTGGCTGGCGGTAAAGCACAGAAA
>PVJI01000283.1:0-205000 GCA_004026765.1 Micronycteris hirsuta | reverse complement strand
CAGGCCAGACCTGCCTACTCACTCCACCTTCATGGCCAGAGCGCGCCCACACAGGCGAAGCTTTCTTCTGGGACCGTTGGGCTGAGATCTCCAAACACGGTCTGATTAAAACAAGGAATGAGCCTGGCTGACACTGTTTTCTACCCCACCGCGCCTGCCAGAGTTTCTGAGAAAGACCGCATCCTTCTCAGATTTGAAGCATCTCGTCATATGAACCGTCTTCACCACCTCTCATAAAGAGTTTGAACAAGTACCTTTTGTTTTGAGAGAGGAGAAAAAAAAAAGGGAAGGAAGAGAGACATGCACTGAAATAACCAGCTCTAACAAATGGCTACTGGTTTAAAAATAGTGCAGGGGTTTAAGTTCTTGCCTTTATCTCAGTGGTTGACCTTGCTAATACAGTATGTAGATCTCTTGCCAACTAATCGGCAGACTGTAAAGCACGGCTTCAAGCTGTGGTCAATGATCTGTAACAGGAATGAATGAGAGGGTTTTAGCAGCTAGGATCTGTAGCCTACTATCTGTATCTGACAGCTGTCACCCTCTCTGCAGAGGCCAAGGCCTAGACCTTCATTTAAAAGCAGCATGGCTGATCAGATTACTGGGACAGTGTGTCAAAACTGACTGTGCTGAACTAGGGAGACAGAAAGTAAATCTATAAATAGCAGTCTTGCTGCCTCCACGAAGCACTAAAAGATAACCAATATTGAGCAGCAAATGCAATGTTTAGTCTTTGCAGACAGTGGGTTACAACCTCGGCCAGATCAGAAGGCTTGCTCTGTGATATAATGTACTGGAAAGATCGGCTTTATGGGCAAGAATTGAAAAGAGTTACATTCTTGGCAATGGTAATGGTCACACAGCAATAATTGGTTTGAACCAACTTTATGAGCTAACAAGGTTCCCTAGCACTTAATAATGTCCTCAGGGCACAGGGGCTCAGCAAGTCACCTTTCCCATAACGTGCCTGCTGCCTGTTTCCAACAGCCCACAGGGACCGCCAGCGTTGAAACACAGAGCGTGATAAAATAAGAGGCTCTCCATTTGATATCTGTTATAGATGTCAACTGGGTCTTCAACCAGAACAGCTGCACAAAGTGCTTGGGGAGAGTGGGGCACCGTGAGGGTGAGTTATCTATAGACCGCGCTGATAGCGCGGCTTAGACGCTGGACATCACAGGTTATAAATGAGCCAGCTGACGTTTTATAGTGTGTACCAGCTCTTCCAAGAACCATTTGTCACTCTTCAAGGTTTCCGCTGATAAAACTGGGATGTCTAAAAATTTGTCAACAGCCTCAGAAAGTAACCCTGAGGTCGTGTCAGAGGGTGACAAAGTATGTGCTTACGCGACATGCTACAAACACACACGTGGAACAGTGGTGGCCACAGTGTTTCGAAGGTCCCTCCAGGTTGCAGAGTTCCGAGTCAGCTTCGGTGTGGCTGCCAAGGACACGGACAACGAGACGCAGTTCAGGAGCACTGCATCTGAACCAGGCGACAGAGACCCAACCCGAGGGAGCAAGACCTCAGGCCCCACCTCTGCCACGTCAGACCACCCCTCACTGGGGTGGAGAAGGTGTGGATTCAGCAAGCCTGAATTTTCTCAAGCCTGGTGCAACTGCCCTGGCTCTTTCTGAAAAGGTTTAATTTAAATACTGCTTTAGAAAAAATAATAAAAACAACAAGGAAAACCATATTAATAATGGCATACAATTCCATATGCCAGGCATGGTTCTAAAAGCTATATATACATAGCCTGTTTAATAATGCTCACAATCTGATGAGATAGGTTCTTGTATTATCCCCATTTTGCAGATTCAAACCAGAGACAGAAAGGTAAAAAAACCTGTTCAAGGTCACACCGTTAGTAGGTGGGAAATCAGGATTCAGACTTAGGCAGGCTGCCTTCAGAGCTGCCAGATGTACTCTTCCTTAATCTTCCCAAAACTGTCCCCTCAAAAAGAGACTTTTAGACACAGTTAGAAAGTGAACATGGAGAAAGAAAAGGTCAAAGGAAGATCTAGAACTATGTAAGAGGCAGAACAGAACGCCATCTGACAGCTGATCCTAACTTCACTGCAATGACATAGCGCACCTGTCCTGAGCAACAGTCGCCAGGCACCCCTCAAGGTAGGCTGCCGGGTACCAGGATGCATGAGAAACAGCCCCTGAAAAAGCCAGGCAAGTGTTTTTGCTCATATGGGGGCCTCCACCCTGATGCCATCTCCTCCCCATCATTTGTTTTGGTCTCTTCAGACCTGACAGTGAGAAAACACCCTTTACTGAAGGAATGCAGTGGGGTGGGGTGGGGATAACGAGACCACACTGTAGGTGATGGGCAGCAAGGGGGGCAGCCACCACGCTGCTCTCAGGCCCATGGGAAACATCACAAGGAAGTGCTTTGAACACAGATGAGTTGCCCAGCCTTCAGGCTGACATTCAGGCCCCTCTATGTGACTGCTGCTGGCCAGTTTGGGGCCTCTGCTGGCACTCTGCTGCCCGGGAGAGAGTAGCATAGGCCTAATTAAAAACTCACATGTGCTCCCATGGTTTTAAAAGTGTCACACTGGCTGGCTGTCACTATCTCTTGGAATCCATGATGCTGGAGCTGAGAGGAATAACTGGAGATCATTCATTTCAATGCCCCAGATTCAACTTCCCTGGATCCAAAGTGGCTAGCCCAAGGACAAACAGCCAGAAACTGGCAGAACCAGGACAGAACCTAGGTCTGAGAAGTCCCAATGGAGATATTTTTCTGCAACCCCATATAGCCGGACATGGAATGGTGTAATACTATGAAATCAGTAAATTCAATCAAATCAAATGTGTGCTTTGAACAGAGTCAAAAATGAAGAAATAGAGTTTGAAGACCGTTCAACATTCATGAGGTGTGCCCATTTCAGGTCACTGGAGACCTTCTTGGTGAAAAGGTTTTCTTAATAAAGGGTTTCATTGGCCAGTTGGACCAAGACATGCACATGCTGATATTTTGCTTCTGGCAATACCTTAAACCCCCAGTTAGGCAAGTAGAGAAAACAGCAATGGCCTTGAGAGTGCAGCATGGTTTATACATGGCATACACATCTTTGAGGATTTGGAGAAATCTACAAGGGATCCAATGCTTTTCCACCTATTGACATTTACAAAGCAGTTTAAATCATGCATGAGAGGCCTCAGGCACATGCAGTTCACAAAACATAACTCTGAGCTCCCAGGGAATTTAAGCTGACCAACACTCTTTATTAGAACCGACAGTGAAAGACAGCTATTGCGAAATTCGTACCAGAAATGCAATACCAAGATGACAGCCTTAATGCCAGTGGATATATTATGTAGATTACCTGACTCAAATCTTTCTTGTTAAATAAGTCTCATGCCTTCTTTTTTTCTCCTCAAGAATATCCTCTGATTTCACTGGGGGAGTATTCCTTAAATTCCTTGATCATTCATCTGGTTTTCAATATTTTGGATATGCTAAGTTAGCACAAAAGATCAGACAGATATTTAAACAGTGGGAAATAGTTAAACCTTTAAATGAACAGAGCTGAATGATGAATTAAATATCTCAATGTTATTTTTTGTATAATGTTCCCATATTCAATAATTTTTAAAAAGAAACATTTTCCTAGGGCTGACTCATTCTAGATATGCAATTCCCATGTAATCTAAGATTTTAAATATATATAATCATCAATTAAGGATAATTTCACAGGCCAAGAATTTCAAGGAAATAATGTCCCAATGAAAACTAGCCAGAGAAAAAAGACAGCAAACATATTTTTCCTCTTCAATCATCATAGACACAGAAATACAATGTAGATGTTTTAAATTCTGCTTGAGGAGGAGACAGAAGAAATGGGTCAACGTGACTGAGACCAGACAAGGAAGTCATCGGCAATTGGCGTTGGTGACAGTTGGTCAAGGGCAAATCTGGCAGAGGCTGATAGAGTAAAATGAGGTTTTTAGTGGACTCGATGATTTGCTTCCTATTCTAGACTTCCCGACATGTGTGACCCAACGTGCTTTGCGCTAAACGTTATCACTGCTTACGTGCAGCACCATCTTCTTCCGGGCACCACCGCTTCTCAGCACCAGCGCAGCCGGGCAGGAACAAAGCTGCGCATGCGTGGCTGCAGTCAAGGTTCACGTCCCTCGGAATGCACGCAATGGCTGTGCACTCGGGCTGCCTTGAACTTGCTTACCTTCACTCTCACAGTTACAGCAAAGGAGTTCCAGGACCCAAGAGCACCAAGGTCCACCTGTAGTCTCAGTGAACCGTGTGCCACTCTCATGCAGCTGTTATTATTTTTCAGACATACAGAGATGCTTCAGCGATTATTTAAAACACATTTTCCTTTTAAAAGGACAGCTGAATTCATAGCAATTATTTCTCGTAATTGGTCATTTCAAATACATACAGAAAAGTTGAGAGAACTGTACAATAAACTCCACCTACCATTGCCCAGCATCAACCATGATCAACTCACGGCCAATCCTGTTGCATCTACACCTACCCATTCCCACTGCTTCCACATTTCCAGTCATTTTAAAACAAACCCCAGGCATTGGATCATTTTACCCATGTACATTTCAGTATATGCTTTTTATATTTTTTAAATATAAGATGATAAAGGTACAACTAGGAATGTGCAGAGCTCTAATGTTTTGAACATTTAAAAATGATCCTCATTAAAAAACAAACTAAAGAACAACTTTTCTAGATGCCTCCATGGGTCTCAATCATTTATTCAAGTTCAAGAGCAGAGAATTTCTAATTTCCTTATAATCACTAGAAACTAAAGAGATGTGTATAGCTGGTGTTTAATGAGTGATTTTCAAATAATTTCCTAAATGATATCTACTATATATATATATGCAAACATAAATTCACTGCATTATTATAATCAAAGTCTAAGAGTGAACATATTAATAGAGAAAGCTTGAAATAAGGCCACCTTAGAAGTTACTGTATGTGTTTAATAGAGAGATATATCATGTATCCTGTAATCTAAGTAGTAGACATAACTGCATATCCCACAGGCCAGCCACAGTCTCTCACAGGACAATAATACAGAAGCTGCAGGTGTATTTTTATGTGCTGGGTATAGAAACAGTCATGAATGACCACTTGGGCATCCAAGGGCACGTGCGATCCCTAAGTGACCCTTCAGACACTGAGCGTGAAGGTTGAGGCAGTCTGACACCCTACAATCAGCTAAATAAACTTCCAAAAAACCGCCTTGTGTGCATACAGTGATGTGTTTTTAAAAACTCAGCACTGAATGAATTACATTATATTAACAGAACTGACAGCTGATGAAATAATGCAAGAAAAATAATCTACTAGTGACCTCAGATGAAACCACAAAGACATTAGGCTAATGGAAGCACAATCAGTCACTGCACAGTGACTTTACTTTTTTATTTTATATCAAAATAAAAAGCCAATCTAACCCTTCCTCAGGATATTACATTTTGAAACTAACCACAAAATACTTCCAGAAAGGGGGCTTATTTCAGAAAATCTATGTGCATTTTAATTTTTTAAAGGATGAGCAAGACTTCTCTATCACAGCATGGTTAAATGTGGAAAAAAGACTGCAGTGATATGAAATAAGTGAAGATCATTGATCTGAACTAGTCTATAATTACCACTTTAAGGGCAGAACACCTGTTTTACTGAGGGAATGAACATACATATGCAGCACACTTCCTCGCCATAATGAAGAGTGAATGATGCCCCACAGTTTCTCAATTTCCATCTCTTTCCTCTGACTCTCAGTTCTTCAGGGGGCAGTGAGGCCACCCGTGTGAAAAAATACATGTGGACTCCAGCCCACCCCCACACCCTCTGATGCTCACACTTCTCTTCATTCTTACCCAAATACATCGAGAGAGCACAAGGCGAACTTCAGTAGTGTGTAAACAGGACAAGGTGCTGATCTAACTAACATCTTTCTTTCCTTCCTTCCTTCTCTCCCTCCCTCTCTCCTTCTCTCTCTCCCTCCTTTCTTTCCTTTCCTTTTTTCCTCCCTCCCTCCTGTCCTTCTGTCCTTCCTTCCTTTTTATCCTCACTTGAGGACATGCTTATTGATTTCAGAAAGAGGGGAAGGGAGGGAGAGAAAAGGAGAGAAACATCGATGTAAGAAACATCAATCGGTTGCCTCCTGCACACACCCTCCAGGGACTGAACCTGCAACCTAGGCAGGTGCCCTGACTGCGAATCAAACCCGCCACCTTTTGATTTACATGACAACACTCCAACCAACTGTGCCAAACCATTCAGGGCACAGCTTTTTATTTTTAAAAATTTGCCCTGGCTGGGTGGTTCAGTTGGTTGGAGAGTCATCCTGTATACCACAAGGTTGCAGGTTTGATTCCTGGTCAGGGCACATACCTGGGTTGTAGGTTCAATCCCCAGGAGGGGCATATATGGGAGGCAACTGATCACTGTTTCTATTTCTGCCTCTCCCCCTTCCTCTCTCTCTAAAATCAATGAACATATCCTCAGATGAGGATTAATAAATAATAATTATTATACCTTTAAAAATATTTTCTCCTATCAAAAAACTGAGCTCTACAGAACAACTCATATAATTAAGAATAATAATAACTGTAATTGAACAACAATAAATAAAAAAAGAAAAAAAGAATAATAAATACGGGGGGATTACTCAAAGATATTTCATTGCATCACAAAATCTCTTACTACTTTGGAAATAACTACTGTATTGCCTTCATATAAAGACTTAGTGGCAAGAGTTTTTGTTTCTTAAAATTTCAGAGAATCTCATCACTGCTAGGGAGTGTTCACAGTTACATCAGAGAAGCAGCACCATTTGGTCCAGTCTTCAATGATAAATGGAAGCCCTTACAACGACCTGCCACATGCCTAGTTGCTCTGGGCTTGGTGATAGCGCGCTCATTCTTTCCTAAGGCAGCTAATTTCAACATAGCTCCACTTTTAGAGTTTAGCTCAATATAAGAAAGAGCTTTCTGTCTCCTTGTGGTTTCAACTCACTTTTCCAAGCTCTATCCTTAGTGACCCCACAGGGCGATTCTAATCTCTTTCACTGGGAAGGATTTTAAGCAACTGCATTTCAAAAAGTCACTATATTCCTCAAATCTCTGCTCTTGCCAGGTAAACATTCATAGTCATTTCAAACACTTTATAGGACACAGCTTCAAAAACATCTTAGTCATCATCTGTTTGTTCATTCATTCATTTTCCAGGTAAACATAATTATTTCAACTGTTCTTCATAAGCCTGATTTTAAGAATATTATATTCATCATCTGCTTATTTGTTCGTTCATTCATTCAGCAAACAATGAGTGAGTCTCTGCCCATATTAAGTTCCAGGCACTGTCCTGTATGCTCTGGACATACACAAAAGAAATCAGAAGTTCCTGCTGACATGTGGACATAGAATTACGATGCTGTGCAGTAAGTACTGTCCTAGAGGTATGTAAATGAACAGTGCTGACATAAATGAGCAAGTGTTCTAAGATCACTTCTAAATGCTTTATAATATCTTAGTCTATCAAAACAGACTCCAAGCTAATCAACTACTCTGCTTCGAGTGAATCTGTCCCACTAAAAGCGACAGGACGTATTGGTGCAGAAAACACTGAGCAGTGGAGTTGGTGGCCTCCCTAGCAGCTTGTTCCTTCTCTGTTATTAGAAAACCCTGACTTTGTTCAGGTATCAGTCCTGTGCCCAGCCAGGAGATGCTCAAGCGGTCTAAGCTAATCTGTATTTGCTAATGACCACTTTTCATAGACATGTGACCTACATCTAGCTGGATCATTAGCGAGACACAAGGGGAAGCCGGCTGCAGGACCACTGGAAAGCATTTTCCTTCCTAATAAAAAGAAACACAATGAAGGAGTATGTCTGTCTTCTCCATCCGTCCTTCCCTTCCTTCAGCACATGGGGCAGAGACAGTGCTTGTAGTTATGGCAGCCATCTTATCAGCAGAAGGTGAAGCTAAGAGACTCTCATAGAAGCCAGTCCAACACTCACCTGGCTACCCCCGACATGTCACTTGGTGAGATAATTAACTGAACGTCCCCTTTTTATGGCCACTTTTGGTTAGACATTCTGTCATTTGCAGCCAGAGCCTCCCACCTGGAACAGAGACATGCATAGTCTTCAGAGCACGGGCCCCGTGCTGGACTGGTTGAGAGGAGGAAGTGGCTCTTATTGGTAAAACAAGAAAGAGGCCAGGTGGAGACTTCGGAGGAGGAACCTACGGTTTCCTGTGGTAAGATGTAGAAGGGGAGAATACAGACTAAAGGAAGGTTAAATTATTACATGGCAATAATAGTCTCACTCTAGTTTGATACTTTTATTCAAAACCAGGACAGTGAAAAAGAACCATCTTATCATACTTTTGCTCATGACACAAACTTTTAAAACTTTTTAGAGTCTGATTTATCTAAAGTAAAAGGGACCAATCATGTGATTTGCATCCTAAAAAGTAAAGAGAATGAAATGCCCACAGGGCTTCGGAGAGGAGCCCCTTCCGTGCGCTGGCACTTCCAGTGCTGCCTTCAACCCTCTGTCACGTTCTGCTCTCACTCCGTCTGCTGCCTCCAGGTGTATAACCTAAGCCACTGAAAACATCGACTGCATTTACCTGGTGCGGAATTGCAAAGACCTCCTTGTAGCCCTCAAATCCTGGGGCAAAATTAGAAGTTAAAAAAATGAAGCGTTTTTGTTGGGTAAACAAAAGAGGAAAGGAACCCACTAGGGAAGTAACACAGGAGTGGGGGAGCTTTTAAGGCTAGGAGTCTCACAGCTTGAAATATTCTAGCCCGGACTTCACAAATATTAGAAAAATAAATTCTGTTTTTCCAAGTTCTTGGCACTTCAGGGCATCTGCTAGGAACTGAGACTTTCTCATTTATAAAGTGTTAATAGTTGAAAAAGGGGTTTTGATAGAAAGTTTACTAGAAAGCTTTATAAATGGCCCTGTCTTCTTGAAGCCCCATTCCCCAAATCTGCTTTGAGCCCAAATCTATTCCTTCCTTCATTCAACTTATTAATTCTCCAGTGAAAGACTGTTAGACACACATGGGTGTAGCGGTGAACACAACGGGTAGAATCTTCCAGCGGAGGAGACAGACAAGGAATAAGAGTGTGTGTGCACACGCCTGTGTGTAAATGCTGGCTACATGCGGTAAGAAATGCAAAGCAGGGTAAGGAGATACAGGTGATTTTGAATGTGGGGACACTGCTGTTTGATAGAGTAGCCAGAGAGGGCCTCTCTGAGGAGATGACATTTAAACAGAGAGACCTGAAGCCAAGTGACCCCGTAAGCAGGCAGAGCATTCAGGCAGATGGAGCAACCCTCTGAGGTGAAACTGGCTCAGCTTGTTGGGAAAACAGCCCAGGGGCCAGTGCGACCCGGCGGAGTTGTGGGGGCTGAAGTTGAGCAGCAGACATGTGTCAGACTCAGGGAGCAACCTTCATTCCAAATATGAAGAGAAGACAATGGAAGGTTTAGAGCGTCCTGGGCTCTCAGTTCCTTGACCTCCTCACCTCCAATAATTTGGAAAGCACAGTTTAAAAATTGGTATTGTTACCGGTAATGACAAGATAAAGGGCGTGGTGATGGAATGGGGGGCTGGGTGGAAGCGAGGAGGTCAGGAATAGAGAGGCCTGAGGCTCAAATGGGCGTCCATGTGAATGCTGAGTCTCTTTGGAAAGAAGGGGCAAGCCAGATGCTAAATCTGCAATAAATGCGGGGGGCAGTGGGTAAGGGCAGAAGAGGTATCACATGACCTATGCCTTTCAAAGCAGCACTTTTTAAGATGAAGGAGGAACAATGTATCTATATTTGGGTGGAAGAAAGGTAAGAGCAAGCAAGAAGACCCGTGTCCCTATGCCTCGTTCCTACAAGTGTGCTTACATACAGCACCACACTACATTCGCAGCATGAATCTGCTATACTGAGGACTGAAGGGCACACCCTAATTTGACAATGTAGAAATAAGATGAATAAACTTTTCTTTTTTACCATTTTTCTCACTGCTACATTTTCACCTCACATATTCATTCGATAGTCCTCAGAAACGGGCTGTACTACAATAGTGTATCTGTCAGAAAGCTGAAGCTTACACCTACAGGTAAAACATGTAACTATATCAAGAGAAATCTTCCCTGCTCCTCTGCTGAAGAATTTCCCATACCCAATTACCTTGAGCTTAATTTCACCTTCTCTTGATAACAAAGGGTCACCCTGTCGGCTCGGTAACTGCACCGTTACTGACAGTGATGACATGGGACGCTCTCAGGGGCGGGTGTGTGAACATCAGCAGTGTTTGTCACTGACGCCGCCCCCCCACCCCCACCCCAAATGCTGCTAGTGAAGGACCAGAAGGAGAGTCAGGGGCTGCTCTGGTTGTAACAGTTTGGTCTTTTCCTGCTATGACTGGCTGTTTCTTACTGCAGGTGGCACATGTGGTGATGTGCTTCTTCATTCTACAGAGTCTCTGTTCAGGGCCTGCAGGTAGGGACACCTGGACCAGAGAACCAAGTGCCTGGGCTGCAGGAGCAACACACTGCTGCTCAGAATCAGGCACTGTCTGCACAGCAGGAGCTGTAGGAACACCAGCTTCTGATCCAGCGTGGGCTCCCTGCGCTTGTGGAAGCCAGGGGAAAAGAACACACATAAATTCTTGCCCGCCGACAGCCAGAGTGCAGGCAGCACCGAGCGAAGGTGGGAACAGTCCCCCACCACCTGGCTTGGATGCCGCTCATAGGGTGCAGCTGGGGAAGGTTTCGTGAACAGACTTGGAGCTTGACTTTGGGGTGTTCTTGGCTACTTAGCAAAATAGCCCTGCTTTCCTATGAAAACACACTCTCTGTGCCAGGGTCTGGAAGGGCTGCTGGAAGTCGGGCCTGGAGTCATCCTGCTCACCACCTCTCTGCTGGCTGGCGGGTGCGCACCAGCACAAAAGGCGGTATTGACAGTCAGCATCAGATCTGACTGCTCCCGACAGCTCCTGTGATACAGCAACCTCCGGGACTCGAGGACACATCTGTGAGGAGATGTAGTCGCTGCCATCTGCACAAACTGCATTATTTAACTGCGCTGGCACTGATTAACATTTGCTGTAACCTATGGTAATGGGCTCTGGGGCTTTGCATGTCTGCTACACAGTGGCAGCTGATGTCTCCTGCTCCGTCCTTAAAACAGGATGCTTTAATTTTTAATGGAGCACATGTTCGATTGGCTATACAAACAGGCTAATCTGCAAAGCATGTGCTCAATAACAAGCCCGGCTATGCTGCCAGAATATCAACGTGACTCGGCCAAGGTGGGGAGGAGAGGAGGGGCCTTCTGCTCACCTCCACCAGGCAAGGGCTGTGTGCTGGGAGCGCTGGGCAGCTGTGAGCCCAGAGGCAGCTGCAGCCAGAGGCCCATGTGGCCTCCTCTGGAACCTCTGGGGGTCTGCAGCTCTGGGTGCCTACAAGCCCTAGCCGGCAGGGAAAAGCAGCAGGATTGGGCCTCTGGTGTAAAGCCAGATGTGGCATTAAAGATGAAATTCCCCTCTGTTGTACAGGCATGACTAGAATGAGACGCAGGCATTCAACTTAATAGACTTACCATGTGCCCTGCACTCTGCTCAGCGATGAGAATTTAAATACAAATAAGGCACAGTCCTTGACTTCACAAAACCCACAGCAATAACCACAATGCCAGTGTGAGGTGTGGCATGTTAGACAGATGTGGGTACAAAGTTTTCTCAGAGAACAGGGGAGAAAGTAAGCTAGGAGGAGACATTTAAGTGGGGTTTTGAAGTATGGGCAGGAGTTTGCCAGCAGCACTTAACATGACAGTCAGTTTTGCAGGAATATGGTGTGTGGGAAATGGTAAAAAGTTAGGTATACTATTATTGAGTTGGAGATGATTACACAGCGATACCTGGTGAGAGGCTGGCAGTGAGGGTCCAGAGCTTATGAGAGAAGTAACATCAGACAAGACGCTGTGCCAGGCTCCTGGGCCCAAGGAGATACTCTGTGGGAACAGGCTCCCAAGTCAAAACCCTCAGTACACATCTTGCTCTGGGCTAGTCATGAAGTATGCTTAGCATACTTACGGCTCTGAGAAGTTCTGCAGTGAAAAACAACTTTTAATGAAAGCTAATGCCTAACTTTACTTCACCCACTATTTCCTAAACTTATTTGTTAACGGAATCATTTCCTCCAGCTACACCCCCTACCATTCCCTGGAAGGATGGACATACTGCTGTACCGAACTCCCAGGAATGCTTCCTGCAGCCGGGTCTTCGGTTTGGTTGGTTCGGGATGAGGGAAGACAGATTGTGCAATTCTAAGCACACACTCCCACCAATCCATCCCTGGTCTATCTCCACTATTCTGTCCAGGTAATCTATATAGTAGCTATCATAACGAATTACATTTATGTGTTCATGTTTGTTTCATTTCTACATTAGGTAAGGGACATATTTTATTCACCTCTGCATTTACAGTGTCAAGTTCTGTTACCTGGCAAGCACAGGAACCCAGTGAATATTTACTGAATTGAACCAAAAAATTCTACAATGGTGGAATAGAACAAAGTCAGCTAACCTGGGCTCCAAGCTCCAACCCAGGCCTCTTTGGCACAGCCCCTCATCACTGGAGGCCAGCTGTCCAACACGACAGCTGAGCACTGTCCGCCTGGGCTGCCCCTTGGTGGTCTCTTGGGAACTCAGCATTCAGACCTCCAGTGGGTGGGTGGGCTGCCTTTATCAGCCACACAGCCCTGGCTCCTGGACAGCTTCTCCGCCTCCATAGCCCAACTTCCCTCCGGCCTGGCCACACAGGGTAGCAGGCTTTGCTGCTAAGCGTCTTACTTACCCCTCTACTTCCAGGCCAGCTCCTCTGGTGAGAGAAAGCTGCAGCGTCAAGAGAAAGCTCAGGAGATACCAGAGTATCCTGGCGCCAAAGACTTCTCCTCCAGGACCTGCAGTGTGTGTGTGTTTGTCCTTAGATGGCAGGACGTTCAGGGGCCTTGGTTCGGTTGGGGGCTAACCGGTAAGTGTCCATCCCAGAGATGGGGCAGTTAAACAATCAAAGGGCCTTTTCAGGAGGAATCCCAGTAAAACCTTCAAAATCCCTCTCACAAATCATTAGCTTGTAAGTAATTAGCTCTACCTCCCTGTTCTAGTTCAAATTTAAAACTTCTTTCTATAGTTACCAAGGCTGCCCAAACTGCCTTCCTGTTCTCATCGGAGCAAGGAAACACTTTTCTGTATTGCCTATGAGGCTGGAGTTGGCACGTGCCTAGCCCCCTCGTTGAGGTCTGTATGTATGGAGACTGCAGCGCAAAAATGCTGCCAAAGACCCTGTGAAGAAGGTAGAGGGTGGCTCCGGCCCAGCTTCATGGTGGCGCCACAGCCTGCCCTTGCCCTTCCAAGGGCTCTCAATCGCTTTCCCCCCTTTAAGTCGTGCCCTTGGTAATGTGTTTCATTATTTTACATGATTTCTAAGAAGCCACAGAACATGAAAAAACGAACGCAATAAAATGAGAACCGAGTTTGCAGGGCTCTGTCTATACCATCACGTAGGAAGAAGACTTTGAAGGAGGCTGGATGACCAGAACGGAACATGCACCCTAAAATCTGCCCATTGTCTGGCTTTCAAGGTTTCCACTGCTTATGGTCTCTCTCTGCTGTAAGTCCATTCTTCCACAAGTTCAGAAATAAAAGAAAGGCAGAACTGATACCCTCACTTATCAGATGAGCAAACTATGGCTTGCAGAGAAGAAGTCACATGCTCCAGGCCTCTCGCCTGTTTCCCTCCAGCACCAGTATCTGAGCTGTAGTCTTGCAGGTGCTAGGTCAGACTTCTTTCTAATGCATTGTGCCACCCACAGTGCCACCAATCCACTCGACTGTTCAGATGGTCAGTAGACTGCCAGGGAGGGCTGGTGCTGGAAGACTCAAACCTTCCGATCATAGGTACCATGGGCTACTCAGCCAATATGGCTGAAGCTAGTCCGTCCGCTTCCTAACACTCCAAGAAGCCCACAGGCCTGTAACTGCACTCAGATATGGCGGATTTGGGCCATCAAACACTTCAATTAGTTTGTCTGGAAAAATGAAGCTGATCAAATTAAATATTAATCCCGTATAAACTGTGGGTATATCAGCAGGGGAATCATCAGACAGGAAGGGCCATTCTTAAATGCAGACTTTAAAAAAAATTGGTATCAAAGGCCCTTCCTCCTGCTTTCTGTCCCCTGCCAACTAAGTTGACTTCAAAGCAAAAACAAAGCTCCTATTTTCCAAGCACAACGACGACGTCTAACCAGAAGTTTCTTTCACTGAAATATTAAATGGAAAATTCAGTTCCTTAAATCTTTCTAAATCTTTGCCTCTGATTGGGTTCATTAATAAACATGCTGATTTTGTTACAGGGAGAGACATATGGTATAATCCACTAACAGGAAGAAGTATTTTGCATTTTATTGTAGAAAACAAACATGCAAACAGGTTCTCACAGATGGTTTTCTTAGCTTCTGGGAGGGGGAAGAAAGCTTAATAATGCTTGAAACTACTTTTTCTCTTTAACAACAACGTAAAAAAATTCTTGCACATTTCTAGTGGAACTGCTTATAAATTAGATTAAGTTCCACTCCAAGGTTTTACCAATTCGACAATTCACTTTTCCTCTTGTTTAACCATACATATACGCATACACACACATGCATTTTCTTTCCCCTACTCCCCACCCCTCTTTCTTCTCCTTTCTTCTTAGAAACATTAACTTGCTCAGAGAGGCGGAGATAATTCAACGACACTACACTTATCCATCATCAGAAAGGAATAAGGTTTTCTTACAAGTAAATTTTCCAGATAATTGATGCTTACCTACCCCTTTAAGGTTTTTCAAAAATTGGTAGTGATGTTGGTTTTTCTTTGAAATAGACTTTACTCTGCAGAACAATTTTATATTTACAGAGAAACTGAGACACTAATGCAGAGCATTCCCATATACCCCATACCCAGTTCCCCTACTATGAACATCTTACTTTAGTATGGAACATTTGTTACAATGAATAAACCAATATTGACACATTATTATGAACTAAAGTCAATACTGCATTCGTATTTTCTTAGTTATTACCCAATGTCTCTTTTTCTCCCGTTCCAGACCCTGTTCAGGATACACATTACCTCTAGGTGGCGTGTCTCCTTGGGCTCTGCGTGGCTGTGGAAGTTTCCCCAAATCTCCCTGATTCTGATGATCTTGACATTTTGGGACAGTACTGAGCTATTTCACAGGATGTCCCATTACTGGAATTTGTTTGGTGTTTTTCTCATAATAAGACTGAGTTTATGGGTTTTGGGGAGGAAGATCACAGAGGTAAAGTATTATATCATTTTCATCATATAATATCAAAAGTCTATTCTACCAACATGATTTATGATTGCTGGTGTTGACCTTGATCACTAGGCTGAAGTGATGTGTGTCAGGTGTCTCCACTGCAGTTAACCCCGCCCCCCCGCCCCACACTGTATTCTGGGAAGAAAGTCACTATGTACAGCCAAGATCTAAGGAATTGGGGGGTATTCCTCCTTAAGGATGGAATGTCTATATAAATTATTTGGGATTCTTCTTCCTGGGAGGTTTATCTCTTCTACATTTATTAACTTATTTACACAACTACAAAATCATGAATATTTATTTTATACCTTGGGTTATAATTCAGTGCTACTTTATTTATTGTTTTACTCAAACTGTTCTAGGTTTAGCCCTTAGGAACACTTTCACAGTGATCTGTCCAAAGATCACAGTTGGCTCCTGTGATCCTTGGACAGATCTTCATTAATTTTTTCCTTTTTAAGCACTTCTTTACTTTCTGATACTATCAGACACTCCAGACTCATCTTATACCAATACATCTCCTGCCTCAACCCTAGAATCAGCTATTTCTCTTATAAGGCATTTTTCCTTTTATTGGACAGTGGCATTAGAACCAAGACCTAGACGAAGGTGTGCTCCCTGCCATGGGGGTGCCCTTTCTTTCCAGCCCTCTCCGCTGATCGGACACAGAAATAAATGTGCACATACTAACCTTTGTATAACACAGATCTATAAACAGTTCGATATGTAATCATCTGTATCTATATTAAGCTAAACATGAATTAATACTCATGGTCTCCGACTCCAATCCATCCCCACATGGATCCAGCCTCCTCCTCCCTTGTCTGTCTGCAAATGCCCTCCAACAGTGAGGGGTCTGGCTGCATGGTAGGTTTTCTTTTTTTACTGTCTAATTTTTTTTCCTGATATTTCTTGATTAGGATCTTTTCAAGAAGCTATAGGAGGTAACATGTTTATTCTGTACTGAATGAGATTCAACTTCTGTGAGGACACAAGGTTATCACTGTGAGAAATAACTGTTCAGCTTAGTTACTAATTTTTTAAATGTTTTTACTGAATTTATTGGGGTGACACTGGTTAATATTGGTTATTAATCTTTAGCTCAGAAACCGGAATCAGAATCCAACGAGATCTTGAAAGACTAGATCCATGGATTAACTCTAACAAGCTAGAATTTCATAAGGAAAATTATAAGGACTTGCACTTGAATTTGATCCATCTGCCACAAAAGAAATGGAGGGAGTCATCAGATTTTTGGCTTGGCCAATGCCCTCAGAGCCTACCAAGACTGGGAAGTTGTCCTGCACTTGGCTCGCCAGTGGTACTTTCCAGCTCTTGAGCACAAGGCTTGAATTAGCAGGTGTCCAGGAAATATATACGGAAAGTTTAATGCTTTTACCATTTCTTCCCTCACTGTTATCACCATCCTTTCACTTTTTGTTCACTGTGTGTTCAACTTGTGGTTTGTCTCTTCTCCAATACCCTTCCTAAAGCGTAGCTACAAACGAATGAACACCCAAACCAAACCAAACCAAAAATAAAACTACAAAAAAAACATAGGAAACCAAATACACATGCTGTAAAACAACAGGTAGGCTTGGAGATAAGCTTTTGTGTAGATCAGAGCTTTTCCAGTGGGTTACATAAATGAGTTTGGAGGATGTGTGGCATTTGTTTTCGCCTAGTCAGGGCTCTTCCATGCTGGTTGCAAGGGTTTTAATGTCTGCTCTGGCCAGGCTGCTGAAAGAACCACCCCTAACAGGGAATCATGAAGCCACAGTAGGACGTGAAGCGACATTTTTACTCCTCTGTTAAAGCAGTGACCAACTTTCCCCTCTGCCTCCATAAGGCTCATTTGGAATTGCAAAAGTTGGCTATTACCCCTCATCTATATTATACGTACAATCATAAAAATTTGCCAGGATATTAATGAATTGTATTTCTTAAATTTTGTGTCAGGCAAGAAGGGGATTCCATTTGGGAGAAGAGGAAGAAAAACCATGTTTATTCACCAGTGGCATGATCCTGTGCATAGAAAATCCTAAGGAGTCCACAAACAACTACTAGTTTGTTACTTGAACTAATAAACAAGTTGGGCATATTCATAGGATATACATGGGATATAAGATCAATGTGTAAAGATCAATTGTATTTCTCTAAAGCAGCAATGAACAGTTCAAAAAAGAAATTTAAAAAATTCCCAATAACAAAACTCACAGTAACAGCAAAGAGACATAAATGCTTGGTAATAAATTTAACAAAAGAAACACCAAACTCATCCACTGAAAACTACAAAACTCTTCTGAGAGACATTAAAGAAGATCTAAATAAAGGGAAAGACATTCCAGATTCCTGACTTGGAGGACTCATTGTTGTCAAGGTGGCAATTATGCCCAAATGAATCTGTAGATTAAAAGCAATCTCTATAAAAATTCCAACAGACTTTTTGTTGTTGCTCTAGAAATTGACAAGATGATCCTAAGTTTTGTTTGAGAATGTGAAGGGTAAACAATAGTCAACACAATCTTTAAAAAGAGAATAAAATTGGAGGACTCATAGTTCCCAATTTCAAAACATACTACAAAACTATAGTAATCAGGACAGTCTGGTAGTGACACAGGATTGATGTAGGGACCAAAGGTACAGAAATTTGAGTCCAGAAACAAGCTTTTATTCACAAGGCCAGTTGATGTTTGACAGCCGTGCCAGCACGTTTCAACAGGGAGAGGACAGTCTTTTTGCTAAAGGGTTCTGCGGCAGCTCGATACCCACATGCAAGAAGCGTAGTTTAGACTCCCTCTTACTTCACACCACACACAACAGTTAACTTGATCACAAAGATCTAATCTGAAGAGCTAAAATTATAAAACATTTAGAAGAAAACATAGAGAAAAGTCTCTATGACCTTGGGTTAGGCAAAGGGTTCTTAGATGCAGCAACAAAAGTATGATCCATAAGAGAAAAAATTGATACATTGGACTTTATAAAAACTAAACATTTAATACATAATGAAATTAAAAGATATCATTATAAATATGAAAACTCAAGCAACTGACTAGGAGAAAATATCTGCAAATCACATACCTGACAAAGGACTTGTATTCAGAATATATAAAGAGCACTTAAAAGTCAATTACAAGCAGACAAAACTCAAATAACCCAATTTTTAAAAGTGGGCAATAGAGGTGAATAGTATTTCATCAAAGAAGATCTACAAATGTCTAAAACCACATGAAAAGATGCTCAGCATCATTAGTCATTAGGGAAATAAAAATTAAAACAACAGTGACATACCACTTCATATCCAGTAACTGTTACAATCAGAACGACAATAAGACACGTTGGTGAGGGTGTGGAGAAAATAGAACCCCCCTACATTACTTGGGGAACATAAAATAGTGCAGCCACTTTGGAAAACAGTTTGGAAGTATCTTTTAGGAAGTTCAACAATAATTTACAGCACACCCAGCAATTCATGCTAAGTATCTAGCTAGAGAAATAAAAACATGTCCACTGAAAGATTTGTATGTGAATAATCATGGCAGAATTGTTAATAATAAAAAATGGAAACAAATGTGCGTCAGTTGGCCAGTGGGTAAACAAAACATGGTATATCCACTCAGTGAAATATTATTCGGCAATAAGGAGGAATAAGCTACTGATGAATTTCAAAACATGCTAGGTAAAAGAAGCTGAATGTGAAAGATTACATACTGTATGCTTTTATGTAGAGAAAATGCTTAGAAAAGGTTAACTCCATACGGACAGAGAGGAGATGAGTGTTGCCTTGGACTGGGGTGATGATGGGGACTGACCGCAAACAGGTATAAGGAATTTCGCCGACATGATAAAAATGTTCTAAAAAGTGAATTTTGGCGATGAGTGTACAACACTGTAAATTTACTAAAAATCATTGCATTGTACACTTAGTACTGGTGAATTTTATGGCCTATAAATTATATTTGAGCAAAATTATTAGAAAAGCTGATGAATAATATGCACAACAAAATCTCTTTTGAAAAAACATCAAAACAAAAACAACAGAGCAAAAGAAAACAAAATGTGAAGTGAAGCTCTCTCCACCACAGCTGCCATGTGCTGCATTACGTCCTCAGACCTTCCTCAAGCTGTGCCCTCTGCCCAGCTCCCCCTATTCTCACGCCCTCTACCCCCAGGCCCTGGCAACGCTTTTTGGCAGTTTTCGTTTGTTTGCTTTTACATTCCGCATTTCCAGTGATACCACGCAGCACTGTGGTACTTGCCTTTCTTTCTCAGGCTTGTTTCACGGAGCATGATGTCCTCGAGGTCCAGCCGTGTTGTCCTTACGGCAGGAACCTTTTTTCCCCCAGGGGAGAATTGGAAAATTGCTAAGAGTGGAACTTAAATGTCCTCACCCAAAACAAGCAAATAATAAAAATAATAAATATGTGAGATGATAGATGTGGTATTTAACTGGATCCTTTCACCATGTGCATGTTATTTCAAATTACAACAATGTACACTGCAAATATCTTATAATTTTATTTGTCAATTATACTTCAGTAAAGCTGAAATTTAAAAAAAATAATAAAATAAAATTAAGCTGCATAAGAATGTACATTCATTCGTATTACCCACATAAAAGGGCGTTAGAAGTCAAACCATCTACCATGGTGTTCCCTGGTTGTGAGTATTTTTTATAACAAACATGTATTATGTTGAAACTTTAAAAATGAACTCTGTACCAGTGTCTTCACTGAGCTGTATCTACATTTTAATTCTGGTTACTATCCCAAGCAGACAGCGTTCGCTCATTACCTACACTCTGGCATGGAGAGGGACGACCAAAGGAATTTAAGAGCCCCATTTATTCCTAACTCTTTATTATGGAAAATTTCAAACATACAAAAGTAGACAGAATGTAACAATTTCCACAAATACTAACTCCTGGCTAATCCTGTTTCATGTCTACCCCTACCTACTTCCCTCATGCCATGCATTAAGGGGTAGAAGAACAGAGCTGCCTAATTTGCTGGGATGTGAACGTGGAAATAAAGACAGCTCTGAGATCAGGAGATGTCCCTGTGAGGACGGGCAGAGGTAAGTCCTCTGAGAATGATCCTCTGGCCAGAAGATACTATCTTTTTCCAGGAGTTAAGGCTTGACTGAGACAGAGAAACAGGAGCACGATTAACTTGGGAGGTCAAAAAAGACTTTATTGTCCACTCTGGGAATGTGCCTGGTCAAACATGAATGGACGATTTCCTAGGATTGATCTGCTCGCCCGCGGAGGGTCAATGAGGCTCGCTCTGCGGGAGCACTGGGCTACCATTTACAGTGCTTGGGTGGAGCCATTTACTGCGAGGTCTCCTCCTGCCCTGGAGGAACTAATCACTTCGCGTGGATGAGCAGCCTGTGCCTCGGGCGGGTTATTCCTCTTAAATATCCAGAGAGCTTGAGCTTGGACAGCATGGGAGCTTCCCACCAAACCCAGGGAATAAGCAAGTCCTGGAGGGTCCCCTGTCCTCAGCACGCCCCAACCCTAGGAGTCATCTCCCATTCAAGGCAAGGCCAGCACACCCTGGCTCGGGACTATCCCTTAGCTTTCCACCTTCTGACTTGCCGTCTGGTCTGGGTGGAGATGCAGGGTCCCCCTTTTATTTATTTATTTATTTATTTAATTATTTATTTAATTATTAATAATTTCTTTAGGTTTTTAACATAGGGTTTTATAAATCTATTCTTTCAATATCAAGCTAAGAAAGATTTAATTGTATTTATTTTTGTCAATTTGATAATAATTGCTAATTCATATATCTTGAAGTATGCATATCAATAACAAATTTATATTCTTTATCATACTTTTTGATATTAGGAATTATAATTCAACATTTTTAACTCTTGTTGAAACTTTTGACCCAATTGTAATTTTTATCACATGTCCTTATTTAAACTATCATTATCGCTACATAATATTTCAATAACTAAGATCACTTTTGCTACTCTGAACCTAAACAGGATAATGCATCTGAGCCATTTGTAATATTATTTCTGTTTTTACTACATTTACTTTATGATTTTTTCACATATTTTTTTTTTTTTAAATTTATTGTTGTTCAATTACAGTTGTCTGCATACTCTCCCCTCCCCTCCCCCTCCAATCCCACCTCCCTTCCCTGCCTCCCTCCCCATCCTTGGCTCTGTCCATGTGTCCTCTATAGTGGTTCCTGCAGACCCTTCTCCCCATTGTCCCCTCCCTGCTCCCCCCTGGCTATTGTTAGATTGTTCTTAATTTCAATGTCTCTGGTTAAGCTTTGTTTGCTTTTTGCTTTTGTTGATTATGTTCCAGTTAAGGTGAGATCATATGGTATTTGTCCCTCACCGCCTGGCTTATTTCACTTAGCATAATGCTCTCCAGTTCCATCCACGCTGTTGCAAAGGGTATAAGCTCCTTCTTCCTCTCTGCTGCGTAGAATCCCATTGCGTAAATGTACCATAGTTTCTTGATCCACTCATTTGTAGATGGGCACTTAGGTTGTTTCCAGCACTTGGCTATTGTGAATTGTGCTGCTATGAACATTGGGGTGCATAGGTTCTTTTGAATTGGTGTTTCAGGGTTCTTAGGGTATAATCCCAGCAGTGGAATTGCTGGGTCAAAAGGCAGATCCATTTTTAGTTTTCTGAGGTAGTTCCATATTGTTTTCCACAGTGGCTGCACCAGCCTGCATTCCCACCAACAGTGCAGTAGGGTTCCCTTTTCTCCACATCCCCTCCTCCTACAGTTATCTGTTGCTTTGTGGATGATGGCCATTCTGACTAGTGTGAGGTGGTATCTCATAGTCGTTTTAATTTGCATCTCTCTGATGGCTAATGCTGTTGAGCATCTTTTCATATGTTTCTGAGGGCCCCCCTTTTAGAGAGGAGTCTGGTCACCAAGCACGTCAGCCCCAGACTCCTACAATCATACTCACCCCTTTCAGGATACAGCGTATCTGGAGACAAGTTTCAGAACTCAGAGCCAGATAAATGAGCCGCCTTCCCAGCTGCTGTACAGAGCCCCCTAGCATGCCCTGAAGCCATTCAGGTCTCAAGGGAAACCTGCTGAGCCTCTAACCTAGATGACTGTATCACGCTGAAATCCCACCTCTGAAACACAAGTCACCACAGCCTTCCAGTGGTCAAAGGGGAAAGCCGTGATTATTATTATTTTAAACATCTGAACTGTAGGCCTGGCCTCCTGTGTGATCTTGAGAGAGAAATTTAGCCTCTCAAGTTACATCACCACTGTGTCAGAGGCCTTAGTTAAGGCAGGTCAGGCAAAGCGAGATTTGAGGTGTTTGTGCTTGATGTCTGTGGCTGGTCACCAGGAAGCCCTCCTTAGTATCCATCATACCATTTCCTGGTCTAACTACTTGGACTAAACCACAATCTCTATTCGATTCTCAGCAACAGATTTGTCAGGGTTTCGCTACTTGTATTTTGGCAGCAAATCTCCTTTAGGTAGTTATTAACTTTTAAATATAAAATCCAGGCACCAAATCATAAAGCAGAGAAGACATACATAATTTGGGTTAATTAAAATGCCTCCAAGTGAACAGGTGACAGACGTCAGGCCTCCTGGCACCCGGAAGAAAGGCACTTCGACAGACTATTAGGATTCCTGTGTTAATCAGGTAATAGTAACTTGGGTAATTAGCAAATCACACCAAATCTTGTTTAAGTCCCAAATCTCATTTAGAGCCTTTTGGAGAAACTGTTTAAATACAAAGGACACACTCTCCTACTAACAGAAGATGCCTGCTGACTGGGGCAAGTATCCAAGCTTCCCTGCTTCTATTAAATCCATTTTATTATGAAGTCTCAAGGTCTAATTCACCAAGGACTGAAAGAGACAGCATTTGTCCCTTTGCTCTTGCAAAGACTCTGGAGCTCTAGTAGACTTCAAAGACTGCAGAAGTTCCAGATCAGAAAAATGGTGACAGTCTTCGTCACTAGTCTACCAACACACTCCGCAACTGTCAGGAAAATAAGTAGTTTTGCCCTTTGTAATTCACATGTAGAGAATCTCGTCAACACCCCTCAGCAGGAAGAGGTCCCTGAGCCTGGGAGAATCCAAATAGTGATGCTAAGGCCTGGTGTAGCGGGACACTCAGCAAACCCCAGTACAAACGGGTAGTACACATGCCTGGGCTGGAGGAGCACCTCAGTTTTGTGTGTCTGCATCCCTTTCTCTGCAAGGCTGTATTGTAAACCATTTTCATGGAGCTCTTTACAACACTCCTCTAGTCAGATCTAAAGTATATCTGCAATGTTACTGAATTCCAATCCTGTCATCATGCTTAGAATAGCTCCTACTGGGCTTGTTTCTACAAGACAGCCAGTTCAAGCCCAGGGACTGTTGGGTGCCACTTCTCCATGGTTCTTTGTAGCTCAGAGGGTCAGGAAAATAATGTAAAGGTCCACAGCATGGCCTTGGTAGTCAGTCTTGCCTATTTAGCAGCATGGCCTTAGTAGTCAGAATTGCCTATTGAGTACTTGAAATGTAATTCTTTTTTTCCATTGCCTTCTGTTTATATTTTCTTAACTAATCACTTAGCCAGCATTCTGGAGAGGAGAGAGATCAAGGAATTGATGTGTCATTGATATAAGAAGGAGAAGGGAGAAACCCACAGTCCCTCGGGGCACCAGAGCTCAGCTACTTCATAGAGCTGGGTGACTCTGGCCACGTGCCGTTCACTTTGAGCCCCATCTGCTACACGGGAGCAAGAACACTTCCCCACTGATTCAGACAAAGGAGAGAATAAACGGCAGGGTGTTCTGTTAACCATAAAGCATCACGCAAGCTGTTTACTCCAAAGGCATTCTGAGGACATGAAAGCCACACAGCCAGCCTAGGGTAGTGTCTAGAAATAGGGCACCTCATTTCATACTCTCCATGGGTCTGCCTGGTTTTCTGGCTCCTAGGCCACACGGCAGGGACTGAGCAGATGCTCCCAGGAAGAACCTCGTGTGGTCTCTGCTCTTGAAAGATGGGCTGTAGGGAGGGCAGAGTGGTGGAAAGGAAAGGTCTCTGGACAAGGAGTTCAGTCACAGGGGTTCTAGGTACAACTCTGCAAATAACCTACCATGTTAACCAGTGACTTGGAAAGTAAAACTGATGATCAGGATGGCAGCTGGTGAACTCTTAGGGAGAATGGTGCCCACAAGAAGCCAACGTGGGTTATGAAGAACAAGTCATCAGAACAATTTCTTTTCTTCCCCCCCTAGGGAATGAGGCTGATACACTTGAAAATGATGGAGGCAGGGCAGCCCTGTATTCAGTGAGCTTTCACATGCAATTCAAACGCTCATGACAGAGAAATGTAGTTGGGACAAGCATGCCATTAGGTGAGTTCATGAATGTTTGATGCGCCCAAAGGGAGAAGATGAAGGTCTCCAATGCTAGTTTCGGTCACCCTCTCAGGTTCTACACTGTATGAGCAGCCGATGGGAACCAGGGGCAGCATCTGACGACAAGTCGCTGCAGACACCGTGCTTTCTGCCACCCTCCCCACTTTGTGTGCGCAGTCCCTCCTCCCTGGGACACCAATCCCTAGCTCTCCCCCGCCAACTCCAACTCCCGGGCACTCCACTTCCTAGAAAGCCTGTATTGGTGAGGCACCTCGCCTCTGTATTCCCCATGGGTGTCTTTCCCAATAATCTCTGAGGGTAGTAACTGCCTGTTTTGTCCCCACTGTATCCTAGCACAATGTCTGGCTCACATTGAACTGAATTTTCACACGACATGAAGCTGAAATTGGTAGTGTACTGGATCATAAAACACAGACCCCAACATCTTCACACACTAAAGGAATGGGTAAATTCCATCTTATCCTGATTAGATGGCCTTTAATTAGAATAAATGTAGTTTGCACATTTACATAATAAATACACATGTATAGGTGGAGCACATAGCTGAATAGTTACTTACGTGAACACTCAAATTAAGTCTGGAGTAAACAAATGCTTTTGGTAAAACCGCCAGAAAAGCCACCACCACTAAAAGGTGGCATTGGTCTCTGTCAAAAGCAGTGACAGTCCCTCACCCATTCTGGATTGCTCAACGTAGGAATTAACAAACCAGAGCATGTCTAAAAGACAGTAACTAAATGACACAGGGTTGGCAAACCAAGAAATTTGAGGAATGTTTGAAAGAACGGAATATAGATCTGGACAAGAGATACTCGGAAATATGTAACTGCTTTCAAATGTCTGCAGGGATGACAGAGAGCAAAGACAGTGGACTTAGTCTTCACGGGGCCAGGAGGGGCAGAAGCAATGAAAGAAAGTAACAGACTTCACTTCTTAAAGGAGGAGATTTGATATGAATTAGAGGTATCCTTAGTTTACTTGCTCAAAACTAGGTTAAGTTTTCCAGCACAAGAGGTTCAGAGGGAGCCCAGATCACCTCTCCCCGGTAACGCCGAGGACATACATCTACAGTTGAGGCCTGCATTCAGCAGCCGCTCTTGAGCGTTAAGCAACTCTGAGGTTCTATCGTGCTAAGAGTGTCACCCACCACCTGGGCACTTCACCTCACCCAGATGAAGTCAAAGGGAGTGGCTGGCAGTTGCACCACAGTCACGGTTTTTCGGGAAGATATTGAGTGGAGTTTTGATTTGAGACGTCTGCCTCACTAGAACAAGCAGCTGGTGCCTCTCTGTCCTGTACTTGTGGGAGGATGTGAAGCCCGTAATGACCTGAAGGAGCCACACTGAGCAACTCCCAACTAATACTGAGAATGGGTGGAAACCCAAGAGGGGAGCCAGCAAACAGAGCATGTAACCTTTCACCTCCCTAAAGCCAAAACCTTGACTGCTCCTGCACCAAAGACGTCTGGGCAGCAGGGTTGGGCAGCAGGGCTTCTACCAGAACCAAGAAAGCCTTTTGTGCATGGCCCGTTGGCAGCTGGGAAGGGCTTTTTTCCTTGAGTGGGGCTAGTTAAGTTCTCGGTGCTGCTGGGTGAGAGCAAAGAGACTGTTCCCACCGAAAGGCATTGCCCAACGGACTCCCCACATACCTGCTAGTGGGGTAGTCAACCTCACCAAAGGCAGAAGCTGAAAGCAAGAAGTACGTCCTTCTCCCGAGTTTTCCGGAAGCTTTTGCAAGTCCAGAATGACAACCAGCACCTCCACCAACAGAACAAAACAACAAATAACCCTGCCACCCAGGAAGAAGGACTGCGAGGTGTTCTATTTTCCATTTTCTGAGGCTGCCGGAGGAAAAGGACCAAGTGGAAGGCGGGGTGCCAGGAGCTCCTTTTCCCTGAGGCTGTGGTCCAAGTAAAACTAAGAAAAATGAGACTAGGGAAAAAAAAAAAAAGAAGAAACCCTCAACACCACAAAAAGCCAATGGCTGGAAAATCGGGGGAGGAGTGGGGCTGGATGGTTGGAAACTGGGCTTCACTGGTGGCTGAGGGCATGCCCTGCATAGACTGGCAGAGAGGAGGCCCATTCCGGTGCCAAGCCCCACAGACAGGCGGATAGTGCTGGTTTTGTTGGCAGATTTTTTCTTTCGGTGGGGGGCTTTCTTCCTGCACAGCAGGCACCAGAGGGAATGCTGACAAGCACTGGCAGAATTTTAAAAAATTGCTGCCACTCTCCCACAGACGTCCATTATGTCGCCGAAGCCTTGCGATTCACAGCATCAAAGCATAATCAAGAGAAATCATGGTACGGCTCAGTCAGGATGGGCAGAATAGTCCATTTAACTTTATGTTAAGAAAAGGAAAATAATTGGACCAAAATTTGTTTGAAATGGGAGTAGGAAATAGCTTGTTTTCAATCTATTTGAAATGAAAAACCCCCATTAAATGCTCATTGGAAACTATTTAGTTTGGAAACAAGTTTGGTATTCCATAGGCAGTGCACGTGAAAGGCTGCAGCACCGCCTAGTCTGTGCGAGGCCACCGACAACCTGGTGACCTAGTTCTAACAGGGCTTTTCAGAGAAGGGCTGGCTGGGCTTGGGCTATTCACGGCCTGGCTTCACAACAGAATCTGCGAGACCAAACTGGCTGGAGAAAAGGAAGTCTTTCAAGTTGACAGAAAGCCCCAAACCAGACTCTATTGGCAAACAGCAACATGGGGGCTGAAACCAAAGAGAATCTAATGTGGGGAGACCTGAGCCTTCCAGAAGGAGAAACGGATTCTTGGTGCCATACCACATACCACGTTGCAACTCTGCCTCACAAATAACAGCAGTCAAAGCCCCCATCTCCAGGCCTCAGGAGCCGAGAATCATAGAACCCCAGGGAGTGCTCACCTTTGCATGATGCACCAATTCCTTTCACAACCTTCCCAGGGTCCGGGCACTGGGAATGGACGCCTCAGACACAGGCTGGCCCGGACTGGCATTTCTCACGCCCTGCAGTCTTCTTGCTCTTCAGGCTCTCTGCCTTTCAGTTTCTCTTCTAGATGTGGCGATATTATGAAGTATGCCAAGGGAATTCTCTAAGCAGTAATTTCCAAGGGGTCAGGGACTGTTTTTAAAACTCCTCTTGTTCACCCAGAATCTAGCACTGTATGTGGCACACTGTAGGTGATAATCCATGTTTGTTGAATGAATGAATGAATGAATGAATGAATGATCATCCTATGAAAAGACTAGCGAACCTTGTAAGGGAAAGGTTTGGTATGAGAGGCTGGGTCTTCCTTTAAGCATGAGAAGCGCAAATTTTAAAAGTTTCATATGCTAATGATGCAAGAGCTGGCCACTTTACAGATAGGTAAGAAATTTGTCAACTAGTAATCTGTAAGTAAAATATAAAAGATTTCTCCCTGATACTAAAGACATGTATCATTACTACTTTAAGAAGCATAGATTTTATTTATCCCTTTGGGAAAAAAAAAAGGCCACATAGTAGGGCTGCTCCATGTTCTTACAGGCACCTGGTCTTCCCCAGGCCAAACATTCTGTTCAGCAGTCTCACATTTCCCAATCAACTGAAATATTTACATTCTTCTCTTACTTTAATTTCTGTTCCTCTTTCTTTCATTCCCCATTTGCCTCCGTTTCTTCTTTCACTTAACCTGCAGGTTCTCTGAAAGGGATAAAATGGCTCTCAGCTGAATACCGTTTCTCTTGAGAGAGCTGGATTGCCCTTCCCATACCAGTAAACGGTACTTCTCATTTAAGGTGAAGTATGGGCTCTCTCAGACCCAAACCTTCCATTCCTCCTACAGTAACACTGGCGTGGTTTGCCTGAGTCACTGGGATCGTTAGGTAAAATGGAGAGAGTTGCTTGCTGGAAAAAAGTCTTAATTTCACTGAAATATATGGTTTAACTTTAATAGACTTTGCATATATAACATGAATCAACCCAGGAAAGGAAGCTGTCTCCTTCCCAACTGTTCTGCGCATTTCAGTAGTGTATATAAATACAGCCTGTCATTACTAATTTTAACAAAACAGAATTATTTCTGAAAGACTAAAATTTTGATCTAACAATAACAACATAAATATCATGCTATAATACTTGGGAGTGGATGAATGCAGCTACACCGATCTTGGTTATAGATCAAATGCTTTTATTTTTCTTTTCACAAATTTATGGAGGACCTACTATGTGAAAATTTCATGGTAAGTGCTGGTGGGTGTGGTGGGTGGGCATATAATAAAGACTGAGTATTTGTTCTTATTCTCCAGGGCGGCTGGGCATGGGCACCAATCACACAAATGACTAAAAGAGGGGGTAAAATGCTGAGTGTGGGCAGAGCCTAGGTTTCCTTCGCCTTAACATTTCAGAGTGGAATACTAGAAATGTGGTGTGCAGGAGGCCTGGAGAGCAGGGGGCTAGATGGTTGGACATGCATCGAATGCTCTACACCCTCTCGTTACTGCTTTTGATTCTTCTACTGAAAGAGGCCTTGGCTTATAGCATAGCAGCAGCAGTGGCATTATCAGATCATGGAGTTTAACTTCTTACATGGTTCTCTACAGAGAGGCAAGCCCACTCTGAATATTTGTGGTGAGACTCAAGGAGGAAGCCATGGAATACTCTGCTTTTCCATGGTTGGGCCACTTGGGCTCCCATGTGTTAAGTAGGCGTAAAATAGACTTCTGGTCAAGATGGCTGGGTAGACCAAGGCTGTGCTTGCTTCCTCCCATGACCACATCAAAATTACACTATAGATCAATAATCATTGAGAAATACCTGAAGACTAGCTGAACAGAAGTCTTACAACTAAAGATACAAAGAAGAAGCCATATTGAGAAGATTGGTAGGAAGGAGGGGCAGAGATGCGGAACTGACAGATCCCACACCCACCTGTGGCAGTTAAAAAACAGGAGGGATATCTCAGCTTGGAGGTCCCCCTGAGGAGCGATGGGCCCCAGCCCCATGACATCTGGCTATAAAAACCAGCAGGGATTGTGTCCAAGAAAGATAGAGGCCTGATGGAGGCTGAGGTGAACCTCCTAAGGGGTCTGCACACAGACTCACATGCTAGAAACCTCGCTCCCTCTAAGTTCCAGTACAAGAGCAGCCCCTCGAAAAGCACCTGGGCACACAGGGAGGAACTGAATTGACTAACTTCAGGGTGCAGCTGGAGGAGCAGGTGTCTGAGAGATGGCATCTGGGGACTGAAGCACAGGCAGGCACCACTGTTCCTTTGTGGAGCTATCCTCCCATTCGAACACCCAGTGCAGACAGGTGCTGAATTATTACTGTCCATTAACCTGACTAACACTGTTCGCCCCACCCTGGTGATTCTCTGAGACCCTGACCTCACCTAATTTGCCCAACTGTCCTGAGACTCTTCCAGTGGCCTACCATGGCTCATGCTGTGGACTTTCCCAAAATCTCTCACAGGTTCACCAACCCCAAACAAGCAGGGCCAGCCTCAGAGTGTCTTACTGCTCTAACTAAGCAGCCCAAGCCCAGCAAAAGCAGAGACCAGTATCGACCTGCATTATAATTCCTATCAGGTGGCCCCAAGCCTGGCATAAGAATGGTCAATCTGGGCCTGGAATGTAGCTTCAGCTGAGCTGCCACAAGCCTAGCATTAGGTCACATCTTGTTGCCCACCAAAGGGGATCAAACCAGGCACAAATGGCAGCCATCCTTGGTTCACGGCATACTCACTCTCATGTGCCTCCAAGCCCAGCACAAGCAACAACCAAACCCAGATCATGTTCTAGCTTCTACCATGAGCCCCCAAGCCTGACAGAAGTGATGGTTCACCCAGCCTGCAATGAAGAACCTCCCAAAGCCCAACAAAAGCTACTCCAACTCCATGGGGTTAGCCCCTGTACAATAACTCATCCGCTCTACTCACAGACAGCCTCACAGTGAGTCAGCATGAGGATCAACCCCACCCACTGATATGCCCATAGGAATCCAGGCTCAACTACAACAGGAGGGCACACACAACCCATCCACACAAGGAACCACCTGTGGAGCACCCAGTTCAGATGACCGGGGAGACTGTGTCACTGGGTCCCATAGGACATTTTCTATATAAAGCCACTCTCTCAAGACCTGGAAACATAGAAGACCCATCTAATAGACAGAAAGAAACACAGGGAATTAGCCACAATGAGGAGACAAATAAACTGGTTCTAAGTGAAAGAACAGGGCAACTCTGAAAAAAACGAAATGAAATGGACACAAGCAGTCTACCAGACACAGAGTTCACAACAGTATTTATACAGATGCTCAATGACCTTAGGAGAATAACTGATAAACTCAGTGAGAACTTCTACAAAGAAACAAAAAAACACTTAAAGGGAGACAGAAAACAAAAAGAACAAGTTAGAAGTGAAGAATACAATAACTGCAATAAAGAATACATTAGAGGGAATCAATGTATGAACCTAATCAGAATGGCAAAAAGAAAAAAAAAATAAAAAAGGATAGTTAATAGAACCTCTGAGAAAACATCAAATGTACCAACATTTGTATCATAGGGTAACCGAAGGAGAAGAGAAAGAAAAAGGGATTAAAAACCTATTTGAACAATAATGATGGAAAACTTCCTTATCCTGGAGAAGGAAATAAACATATCAGGTTGGCCCAAAAGTTAGTTTAGTTTTGTCCATATGACAACCCTAGTAGTACTTAGTGATCTTTAACTGCATTCAAAGCAATTTTGTTAGATTGTATGGTGACAACTGTCATATCAGCATGCTTTTTAAAAAATCTTATCAAAATTGGTGAATTTTTGTGCAGCCATTTTAATACTGAAGATGGAAGAAAATATGCAACATTTTCAGCATAGTATGCTTTATTGTTTCAAAAAAGGTAAAAACATAACTGAAATGCAAAAAAAAAAGATTTGTGCAGTGTGTGGAGAAGGTGCTGTGACTGATTAAATGTGTCAAAAGTGGTTTACCAAGTTTCTTGGTACTATTGACATCTTGGCCAAATAATTCTTTGCTGTGGGGCTGTCTTATGCATTGGAAGATGTTTAGCAGCACCCCTGGCCTCTACCCACTAAAAGCCAATAGAGGGAGATAGCTGACATACTGAAAATACCCAAATCAATAAAGTTATTGGTGAAAATAAAAAAATATGTCTTTTATTTTATGGAAAAAAAACCATATGGTCTTTTGGCTAGCTCAATACAAGTCCAGGAAGCACAGAGAGTCCTCAGCAAAATAAATCCAATGAGGGCCACACCTCAATTAAAATACCAAAGATTAAAGACAAAGAGAGGATCTTAAAAGAAATAAGAGAAAAGCAGAGTTAGCTTTGTGCAAGGGAGTTCCCATAAGGCTGTCTACTGATTTCTCCACAGAAACTTTGCAAGCCAAAAAGGATTGGCATGAAATATTCAAAGTGATGAAAGGCAAGGACCTAAACCAAGATTACTCCACCCAATAAGGCTATCATCTCAAATCAAAGGAGAGATAAAGAGCTTCCCAGACAAGAAATAGCTGAAGGAGTTCTTCACCAGCAAACCAGTATTACAAGAAATGTTAAAGGAACTTCTTTAAGAAGATAGGATCAGAAGTATGAATAAGAAAAATATAGGAAAGAAAAAATTTCTCACTGACAAAGGCAGACAGTAAAGCAATGGGCCAATCAACTATAAAGCTAGTACAAAGGTTAAAAGACAATAATAGGAAAATCATGTGTACTACAATGATAAGGGAAATACACAAACACATAAAAAAGAGACAAAAATAATTGCAAAAACATAAATGTGGGAGGATGAGTAAAAATAGTAGTGATTTTAGAATGTCTTCCTACTTAAGTGACCATCAACTTAAAATAGACTGCTATAAACATAGTTTAGTGTATATGAAGCACATAGTAACCACAAACCAAAAAAATCTGTAAAAGATATTCAAGAAATCAAAAGAATACAAACATAATCCTATAGACAGTCATCAACATACAAGAGAAGAGAATCAGAAAGGAATAAAGAACTACAAAATCAATTAGGAAACAATAAAAGGGAAATAACTATACAACTATTAATAATTACTTTCAATGTAAATGAACTAGATGCTCCAATCAAAAGACACAGAATGGTTGAATGGAAAAAAAAAAAAACAAGACCCATAAATATGCTGCCTACAAGAGACCCACTTCAGACCAAAAGACAATCATAGAATAAAAGCAAAGGGATGGAAAAAGATATTTCATGCAAATGGAAATGAAAAAGAAAGCTGATATAAGAATGCTTATGTCAGATAAAATAGACTTTAAAACAATTCAGCAAGAGAATATAAATCTTTAAACATTTATAAACCCAGTGCAGGAGCACCTAAGTATAATAAGAAAATGTTGACAATCGTGAAGGAAAGGATCAACAGTAAGGCAATAATAGCAGGTGACTTTAATACCCCATTGAGACCAGTGGACAGATGATTCAGACAGAAAATAAACAAGGAAACAGTGCCCTTAATGACATATTATACAGATAAATTTACTTGATAATTGTAGTGCATTTCACACCACAGCAGCAGACTAAAATTCTTTTCAAGTGCACATGGAATATTTGTTAGGATAAACCACATATTAGGACACAAAACAATTCTCAATAAATTTTAAAAAGACTGAAATCATATCAAGTGTCTTCTTTGATCACAGTGGTATGAAAATCTTATAAGAAGAAAACTGAAAAACACACAAACGTGGAAGATAAATAACATAGCACTAAACAACGAGATTCAGGAAGAAATCAAAAGATATCCTGAGACAAATGAAAATAAAAACACAAGTACCCAAAAAAATCCATGGAACACAGGCAAAGCAGTTCTAAGAGGGAAATTCATAGCAATACAAATCTACCTCAAGAAGTAATAAAAATATCAAATCAACAATCTAACTTTACAGAAAAAGAAACTAGAAGAAAAAAATAAACAAAAGCAAACATGAGTAGAAGGAAGGTATTGATAAAGATCAGAAAGAAAATATATGAAATAGAGTCTGAGAAAAAAACAATTGAACAGATCAATGAAAGCAGGAGCTGGTTCTCTGATAAGATAAATAAAATTGATAAACATTTAGATAGACTCATCAATTAATACAGAGAGAAGGCCCAAATAAATAAAATCAGAAAGGACAGAGAAGTGACAACTGACACTACAGTAATACAAAGGATTATGAGAAAATACTACAAACAATTATTTATATGCCATCCCAACAAACAAAGGCCCTGGACCAGCTTCATAAGTAACTTTTATCAAACGTTCAAAGAAAAATTAATACCTACCCCTTTCAAACTATTCCAAAAGATTAAAGAAAAGGGAAGCCTCCCAAACTCATTTTATAGAACCTGCATTAACCTGATACCAAAACCAGACATGACACTACACAAAAGAGAAAATTATAGGAATATATTCCTGATGAACATAGAGGCTAAAATTCTCAACAAAATATTAGTAAACCAAATCTAGCAATACATTGAAAAAGTCATACATCATAATCAAGTGGGATTTTCTGCCCCTGGGATGCAAGGTTGATTCCCTATCTGCAAATCCAATAATGTGATACATCACATTAAATAAAAGATAAAAATCAAATAATAAAGGCCATATGTGACAAACTTGCAGCTAACATCATACTCAATGGTAAGAAGCTGAAAGCTTTGTCTTTAAGATCAGAAACAAGACCAGGGTGTCCTGTTTCATAACTTTTATTCAACACAATATTGGAAGTGCTAGCCACAGCAATCAGACAAGAAAATGAAATAAAAGGCACCTCTATTGGAAGGGAAAAAGTAAAACTGTCATTATTTGCTGATGACATTATATTATATAGAGAGAACCCTAAAGATTCCACCAGAAAACTATTAGAACTAATAAATGAATTCAGTAAACTAGCAGGGTGAAAAATTAATATTTGGCAATAACAAATTACTAAATTTCTCTCCTAAAGAGAAATTTAAAAATAATCCCATTTATACTTACATCAAAAAGAATAAAATACCCAGAGATAAATTTAACCAGGAAGGTAAAAGAGCTATACTTAGAAAAGTATAAGACACTGAAGAATGAAATTGAAGAAGATACAAATAAATGCAATGTTATACCATGTTATTGGATAGGAAGAATTAACATCATTAAAATGTTCATACAACCCAAAGCAATCTAAAGATTCAATGCAATCCCTGTCAAAATACCAATGGACATTTTTACAGAACTAGAACAAATAATATTAAAATTATCTGAAACCACAAAAGAACCCAAATAGCCAATGTAATCTTGAGAAAAAAGAACAAAGTTGGAGGTATCATGTTATAGTAATCAAAACAACATGCTTTTGGCATAAAACAGACACATGGATCAAATGAAACAGAATAGAGAGCCCAGAAACAAACCCAGCATGCATGCTCAATTAATCTATGGTAAAGAAGAAAAGAATATACAATGGGTTAAAGACAGTCTCTTCAGTAAATGATGTTGGAAAAACTGGACAGATACATGCAAAAAGTGAAACTGGACCACTAAAAAATAAGGTAAAAATGGATTAAAGACTTAAATAAAAGATATGAAACACTAAAGCTCCTAGGAAAAACATAGGCAGTAAATTCTTTGACAATGCTCTTAGCAATATATATAAAATATACTATTTATGTTTATACAGAAATATATATTTATTTTATATTTATACATTATGTATTATAGAAATTATTTTTATTTTATTTTATATTATATATCATATAAATATTCATAAATATAATTTTTACAATATAAACAAATATACGTTTTTATACATATAAATGCATAGGCATTTATTTATATTTATTTATACATATATAAACAAATATATATATGTATGTGTGTGTACATATATATATGTATTTTTTGGACATGCCTCCCCAGGCAAGGAAAACAAAAGAAAAAAACCTTCAACAAAATGAAAAGACAACTTTCTGAATGGGAGAAGACAGTGCCAATGATACATCCAATAAGGGGCTAATCTTATAGAAAGAAGTCATACAACTTAGCACCAAAAATACAAACAATACACTTGAAAATGTGCAGAGAATCTTGGTAGACATTTATCCAGAGAGGACATACAGATGCTCAATAAACATGAAAAGATGCTCAACATCATTAATAATCAGGAAAATGCAAATTAAAACCACAATGAGATACCACCTCACACCTGTCAGAATGGCTATCAATAAATCCACAAACGACTGTTGGCAAGGATGTGAAGAAAAGGAAACCCTCACGCACTGTTGGTGGGATTGAAAATTGGTGCAGCCACCGTGGAAAACAGCAAGGAGGTTCCTCAAAAATTAAAAATAGAACTATTCCATGACCCAGAAATTCCACTCTGGTTATTTATCCAAAGAAATCCAAAACACTAATTGAAAAGATATATGCACCCCTATGTTCACTGCAGCATTATTTACAATAATCAAGATATGGAAGCAACCAAGTGCCCATCAACAGATAACTGAATGAAGAAGAAGGTGCATATATCCAATGGAATATTACTGGGCAATAATGAATGAAATCTTACCATTGGTGACAACATGGATGGACTCAGAAGGTATTACACTAAGTGAAATAAGTCAGACAGAGAAAGATAAATACCATAGATTTAGCTTATATATGACATCTAAAAAACAAAATTAATGAACAAAACAGAAAGAAACTCATAGATACACAAGAAATTGGAGGTTGCTAGGTAGGAAGAAGTTTAGAAGGGATGAGTGAAAAGGTGAAAGGGATCGTGTAGTTCAACTTGCTAGTTATAAAAATAGTCAGGGGAATGAAAAATACAATATAGAGAATATAGTCAATAATGCTGCAGTGACTACATATGGTATCTGATGGGTACTGGATTTATTGGGGTGATCACTTCATAAGGCATATACTGTATTTTGTCTTATATAATGCACAACCACATATTTGTGCCCATTATACACAGGATTATTATATCCATGGTATGTAATCATTGTACTCATATATAATGTGCCTTCTTATTTTTCCCTCAAAAATTTGGGCAAAAAGTGTGCATTATACATGGCAAAATACAGTGTCTAATCGCTATGTTCTACTCCTGAAACTGACATAATATTGTATGTCAACTGTAATTGAAAAATAATTTTTTAAGAAAAAAGAAAAGAAAGGTATACAATAGGACAAAAGTTCATCTTACAACACTGAATTTCATTTTATGTCTCTTTTTAGTGGTGTCATTGGGCTCTTAACTACTCTAAAAGGAACTACAGAGTTATGACTCATTGAATTTAGAGTAGAGGTGGGGGGCTACTGCCTTGGGACAGTTTCAGCCTTGGGAAACTCTTATACTGACACCATTTGCTTTCTATGTCCTCTCTTGAAACCAAATTGCGGTGCCCACCGTGTCACTCTTCATTGTCTCGCCTACCAGCCTTCTAACCGGGAGGGAAAGTGCTGAAGCTCATGCTTTGTCGGTAGAGGATGGAAGCACATTAATTAGGTCAGTAGGACTCAACCAATGGCTTCCAGATGACTGCTTGGTTATGACCAAGTAAGATGAGAAAAACACAACAGTGCAGTGAATTTTCAATTTCAATTTCAGTGGAAAGGATTGCTCCTTAATCTCACATTACGTATCACTTGCTTTGTTTGGTGTTGACAATAACAATAAAAATATTACAGGTATCAAGGGCTTCTCTGTGCCACATCCTCAGTGCCATACATCTGTTATTCCATGTAATCCTCCCAATGATACTGCTACAATCATCTCCGTTTTACAATGAGGAAACTGAGGCAGCAAAGTTATTAAATTTCCCAAGGCACATAGCTTATTAGTCAATTGTATCATCAAAATTTGTTAACTCCAGAACTTTAACCACTATACCTTTTCCTCTATGAAATAATGGTGATAGTTCATGGTGTTTTATTTTATTTAAAACATTCTTACTTGGTAATACACAAAGTTAGCAATGTAACTCTATATAGGTCATCTTACAATTTATATATTGGGTTGGCCAAAAAGTCCATATGGTGTTTTCCATAAAATAAGACACATTTTTCATTTTCACCAATGACTTCATCGATTTGGATATCTTGAGTGTGTCGGCTGTTTCCCCTGTGGTAGAATGTTGATTGTTCTCAGTTAAGGTCTCAATTTGATCCCTATCGACTTCAAGTGGTCTACCAGACTGTGGAACATCATCCAGCAAGAAATTTCCAGCACGAAACTTCACAAATCAGTTTTGACACTTTCGATCAGTCACAGCACCTTCTCCATACAGTGCACAAATTTTTTTTGAGTTTCAATTGTGTTTTTACTGTCCTGGAAATAATAAAGCACAATATGCTGAAAATGTGTGTGCATTTTCTTCCATCTTCAATATTAAAATGGCCAGACAAAAAATCACCAATTTTGATAAGATTTTTTTAAATGCATGCTGATATGACAGCTGTCATATTACAGTCTAACAAAATTTCAAATGTTAAAGACAACTAAGTGTTATTAGAGCCATCTTACAGAAAAAAAAATCAATGAATATTTTGGCCAAGCCAACACACACACACACACACGGTCCAGAAAAAGTCCAGCCATTGCTAATATGAGAAGAATTTGCATGACATTGATGTCACCTGGCAGCCAAGGATAGTGAAATGGAATGTGCATGTGTGAACAACGATGACTTCACTGTACTGGTCAGTGGGGGTGGTAGATGCTGTTGAGCGAGCATGTGTGCTGTGTGGCTGTTGTATTAAAAAAGACTGAGTAAGTAGAGCAATGAATCTGCATCAAATTTTGCATTAAGTTTGAACATTCCTTTATGGAAACTACTCAGATGATTCAGAAGGCCGTAGCTATGGGCAACTGGTGATTGGCAGCTTCATCACGACAACACGCCTGCTCATGCATCACGTCTCACACAGAATTTTTTGGTGAAACATCCAATCACCCAGTGACTCAGCCCCGCTGCAGCCCAGATTTGGTGCCCTGTGACTTCTGGCTTTTCCCAAAACTAAAATCACCTTTAAAAGGGAAGAGATTTCAGACTGTTGATGAGATTCAAGAAAATACAATGGGGCAGCTGATGGTGACTGGGAGAACTGTGTGAGGTCCCAAGGTGCCTACTTTGAAGGGGACTGAGGCATCACTGTCCTGTGTGTAATGTTTCTTGTATCTTGTATCTTCTTCAATAAATGTCTCTGTTTTTCATATCACATGGCTGGGTACTTTCTGAATAAACACACACGAACACATAGTTTTGTCAAATCCCAAAGTCTGATAACCTCTTGGTGAATCATACTAAATCTAAAAATAAAGTCATCTGATACCAAACCATGCCATCAAATCCTCACAGTGGGCTAAATGAGATCCTTTCCATCAATAGAAGCAGTCCTATCAACTCTACCGTTCCACTTAATGAGATTCTACTGACTCTATTCAGGCAGAATAAACAGCACAGGCTCTGAAGTCAAACCACCTCTAGTCCTTGTCCCAACTGATCAGCCTTGTGACAGTGGCTACATCAAATAACCCTTTGGCTGCTCGGTTTTCTCATATCTACAAATGAGAATTGCTTCAGTACTCATCTTATAGAGTTGTTGTAAGAATTAAGTGAGTTAATACATGGAAAGTACTTAGAACAGTGCCTGGCACATAGTAACCTCAGTAAGTGTTGGCACTCATCACCATCACCACTGTCACCGTATCATCATCATCACTGCCACCTCCACTGTCATTAGTCTCATGCTAGGTGTTCACAGAAAACAATGAAATGTAGAAGTGTTGTTCTTCTAGTTCCTATTTAAACATTGTTAAAAAACTTGTATTCCTGGCAACATGCAGCCATTACATCACCCCATGTTTAACTTGCTGCAAATCTCAAATGCACAAACCTCCTCACTGGTCTTTTGCAAAGGGCCAACTCTTCTGGACATCAGAAATCAACTCCAGAGCATGCGGGTTCTTAAGCAACAGCAGACAAAGGGCACCATGAAGCCATCTCATCCAAGCCTCTGTTAACACTAGTAAATCTGTCCGATGCTGATGACCCCAAGTGGCAGGTTACTTGTCACCCTGCAGGCAGGGGTACAGGGGACACATGAGCTTTCTCTCCGTGGGCCTTCCCTTTGAGTGCTTCAGAATATTTGCCCCACAAGGCTCCCAGTCCCTGGTATCATGAAGAAAGTCCCACTTCATTCATTACCAGTCACTATTCTCCAAACCGAAGGGTGTAGGCAGAGTGGAACCTAACGAGGGTTCTAGTGACCCTGCACCACCCAAGGAAACCCGCTGCTGCACAGTGGCACACTTGCCCACCACTCCCACCCTCCGCTGCCACGAAAGGATGGCTTGGGTCTGGCAAGATATGACAGCTACTACCACCCAGCTCCCTGCTGGTCTCTGTGTGAGTCTGGCTCCAGTCTAAGAAGTAGAGCAGTGGAAACATCCAACTTTCTTTCTGACTTGAGAGGGATTTGCAGAGATTCTACATTTGCTCTCCTGTTCTGTTAGCATCACCACTGAGGCAAGAGGACCTTACCCATAACAGAGCATTAAATCGCCGCTTAGTCCCAGCACAGAGCTTTGTATGTGAGATACAAAGAACAGAAGAACTGTTCTACCAGGGGAGAAAACAGTCTAAGGGCAGTTGGGAATACCCCTTTTGTGAGAAAAGCAAAGGAGACTGAAGCACAGCCACGAGGCAGCATTTAGACTGAAGGTGGGTGCCTGTTAGAAAGTGGGCTGGTTCCGTCTGGCTGCTCCAGCCCCTATGCTGTCCTCTCTTCCCTTCCTTCCCCTTCCCCTATCTCTTCCCCTTCTTCTTCCCTCTTCCTTACTCCCTCCTTCCCTCCCTCCCTTCCTTCCTTTCTTCCTTCCTACAATAAGACACTGAAACACACCCTGAATTAGAGGGCTCTGCTGTCTGCGATGCCTGACTTACTCTTTGGTGCTCTCGTCTGATAACTATCTACAGCTACAAGAATGGGAATTATAACCCATTCAGGATTGAGGCAAAAGGACAAGAAAGCGAAAAGGAGGAATGTATCCATTGTTTTAAATTTGGATGGAATAAATTATGAACTTGAAATCTCAATTCCTCATTCAAATGTCAAATAATTTTTTGCCTTTTCCTGTCTGTCACTCCCTTTCTACCCTGTTTTGCTCTTTAAGCCTTTCTTCACCACCCCTGGTCAAGACTAGGCACAGTATTTGCATGAGGATTGCTGTAAGAATGTTGGGGAGTAGGAAAAAGGGGGGCAGTTGATGGGGTCAGTTTGGGTCACTTGGGATTGGATGTGCCCCTGGAACAGCAGTGTAGAGAGTTCCAGTGGGCAGCCGAATACATGCATATGGGACTACTTTCTCTTCTCTGCTGCCTTCTCACCCTGCTTTTCACATTCTTCCTCTGGCATCTGATACCAAGTATCCATCCTGCTCTCAACTACCAGCTAAGCTCTGGGCAGACCTTGGCGGAGGAACTACAGCTCCTTATAATAGGGAGCCTCTGGAGACTGAGGCTTGTCGAGTACTTGCACACTGGGGCTTGCTGTCTTGCTTGCTCCTCGGAACCCTGCGATCACAGGTACTGAAGCCCAGGCTAGAGCCCTGAAGGCAGAGAGGCTGTGTGGGGAGGAGGTTAAGTCGTCCCAGCTGAGAGCGCTTCTATCTGTCAATCACCAGACATAAGCAAAGTCCTCCATGGCCAGCCAACCTCAGGGCACCACAGATGATTGAGAGTCCCCTAGAGATCAGCTGAGTGCCCCGAACAAACACAATCACCCACCTGTCCCACAGAATTGTGAGCTATAAAACAGTTGTTTTAAGTCCCTTAGCTTTGGGTTGGTTTGTTATGCAACAGAAGATATTTGATACTCTCTCCTTTAATCCTCAATCATAGGGTCCAGCTGCCTATTTCTAAGGATGTTACCGTTGACCTTCCCTCACGCTTGGCCCCTATAGAGCACCCAAGTGTAGCCCTCAAGTGATGTCTCCCCCAAACAAAACTAACAGGAAAAAAAGAAGTCAGTGCCTAATGGGTAAGTGTGTCTTAAAGGAATGTTAAACCCAAGGCCTGACCTGTGACAGCATGTCCCACTGTACACAGAAGCAACCGCCCCTGTCCCTGAGGTCCCTCCTGCCAGCGGCAAAAAGAAGAAATAAGAGCAGTGACCATAAGCAAGTGGTCTGGCTAATTTTCACGGTCGGTCTGGGGACTGGATAAAAGAGAGTGGAGAGACCACAAAATGCATCTTGCAGAAGCACTTCCCAAATCCTTGTGTGCTCTGCCATCGTCATAAGTAATTCTACACGGATCAGAAAAATAAAGGCTTGAGCATAAGGTTTCTATCTGTGCTGCACAGAAGCTGATTAAAAATGCTAACTACCATGATTGTCCAACCACCAGACGCTCCCCAGAGACCCATGCTCACAGATGGTGATTAGTTTGGGATGGCCAGAACATTCACCAGTACCATGTTGCCGTAACACCCACAGACTATCTGTCACACTCCCAGGAGGCCGTTAAAGGCTGTTTACTTCATACAGTTAACTTGAACCATAAGCTTCACAAGCCTCTTTGATACAATTTTAATCACTCTCCTCATAAACCCATAACACTCCCCAGCACGGATATGCATTTGCACACAGCACAACGCGCAACTCCCCTTGGAATTCTGCAGCTAGCAACGCCCCCTTCTCAACCTGCCCTCCCTCAAATGCATGCTGCCTCGCTACAGATATTGTCTAGGGTCCCCCTTGATTCACGCACTTGCATTAGTGCTTCCCAGCGTGGTAATATATCACGGCTCCCAGTGGAAATTGGGTGATAAAAGATCAATACCAGGACCTTGTAACAAATGTTCCAACAGTGAAACTGCAAACTACTGTTTATCTTTTCCAGAACATATTTTTTCCCCCAAGCAAACTCTAATTTTCTAGACTGACCTTAGCTATCCTTTCAGATATTTATTTATTTGGAAAGCAAAAATAAGTGAGGTCCTGGATGCCTTTCCTGAATAGATACAAAGCCCTGTTTAACCACTGTGCCCTGAGGACTCCAGTCACCGACACCTCCCCCGAGAAGGAGAACCCCATTGTCCCAGGCTACCACTTCACAAGTCACATCCTCCATTCGGTGGGCTGGCAGCATGTTCTTTCTGGCAAAGCTTTTGGGCACTGAAGCTGTGACATTTGGTGGATATGCCAGAGGTAAGAAGGACAGCCTAGGATGAAAGGCAGGAGCCCTTTCAAGTAATTTTATGTGAATTTCTTTTATAGGTAGAATTTGTCTGGTTCCTTGAGGCACGTTGCCATCGGAAGTGCTGAGCATCTGAGTACAGAGGATTCAGCCTGGGCTTAAGTTCTGGGTGCGGCCCTTGGAAACCCTACAGCTCAGCCAGGTGTGCGCGGCTCTGCAAGCCTCCTCACTTTCTCCATTTGTAAACGGGACTGACTCTCTCTGTGCTGCCTAGCTCACAGGATGGCCATGCAAGTCAAATGCAAATCGATATATGAGAGGGCTTTGTAAACTGTGAAATATTAAACAAATTTTTAATTGCATCTATATTGCTATTGCTGATTTTGGTTCTTTATTCCATCTTTTCCCCCCTAGGTAAAAATGGCATTTGGAGAGAAATAAGAAGTAGTTCAGTTTGCAGTGTTGGTGTTTCTAGGCTTTCCCACTCACTGGTCTGCCCATGGGAAGCAGGTTCCCTGCGTGTTTGTGGTGTTGCGTGTTGAGAGGCTCTGGGACCTTTCGTGACATTGGTCAGCAAACGCCAAACAGGGCAAGCACCTGAAGCACTCCCGCGTCTCCTCCAGTTACACAGTGGGGCTTACACCTGGCTGTAGAGTGTGAATGAGGTTACTTTCAACAAATAAACAATGTTTGAGGGAAGTTTCCCTGGTTGCTGTTGCCATCTCCCTTCCTTGCTTTGCCCGCCCTCGATTTTCCATTTTCCCTCATTGTGCCCTGGGGCTCAGACATTCCCTTTCCTGATAGCATGTTCTAGGAGACCACTTCGACTGTTCGCCTCCCCAAACTGAGGCTCTATTCTACACAAGTCTTCAGCTTTAGGAAATAGAAGTGGTTTGCATGTCAGGTACCTGTGATAAAACACATTTTATCATTTATTTACTTCTTACCTCGCCCCTCCTCCCCCAAACTCTGAGTCAAAACTTGCCTGTGGCAGTGCCTGCTCAGGACCCCCTGCACCCCCTTCCTGTCTGCTGAAACCAAGGCCTCCTATTTCATGTTGATTTTCATTTTCTGCCTCCCTCCAGACATCAGGGTTCCTTCTTCATTGGGAATCCCGACCCACAGCCAATCTCTGCTGTGGGAACTTATCTGTCTGGACAGGTACTGTGTATTTTCTCCCCTTCCCTACAGAGAAATCTGCCTAACATTCCAGCCAAAAAGTTCCTTAAATTTAAGGGAATTTCAGGCTCTCTGTAGGGAATTCATGGCCTATCTACAATATCCATCCTCTGAGTTTAAAACTGTCCTTAGAACACGGCTAACTAAAGCAGATGTGTTAGGAGTTGTTCTAACTCCTCTAAACAGAGAAATATAAAACAGCTTGGAAACCCAACTACAGCCCCACTGCCCACCCCATTTGTCTCCCAATTCTAAATCTGATGTCACTGATAAAATAAAGCTCTGCTTCTTGTCTGAGAAGGAAGAAAAATCTTGGAATCTTGGAGAACACAGCTACCATTGGAGTCGCAAGTTTGATTTTATCTCCTCCATATGGACACACCCCTGCACCCCCAACCCAGACAACCTTAGGTTGCCATAACAACATCCCTGTGGAGTTTAAAACTCAGAAGCCCATTTCTATTGTTTATATTTAGTGCTATTTATGTAGACCAGTGTTTTCTTTTTTTTCTTTTATATTTTTATCTTTTTTAACAAAGGAGTAATTGGTACAAATTTATACTATGACTATGAGGTGAAGAGGTAGTCTCTTTTCTTAGACGGAATAGGTAAAGAAAGAATGCAAGGGGGGGAGATTCTAGAATTTTATGAAAGGAAAACCATATTGATCTATACCTAAAACTGCTGAGTAAATGTGAATATGCAACTATTACAGCCAAATGACTATGCCCTTGAAATACAAATTTAAGGGAAGGCGGGCGGGGAGTTCAACAAAGACGGGGAGGGGGCAGTGAGTAGTCCAGTGCTGGGCAGGGATATCTGACCACATTTTGCTGGAGGGACTGGAATGTTAACTTCTACCATCGAGCAGAAGCTGCAAACATGAGGCCCTTCCCAACCAGCCCGGAAGGCACTGTAACCGGTTTTGGTGAGCTGTTGTCCTTGGGCCAGGTGCACAGCATACCAGAGGGTGAAGAAATCTGCAGAGGCCACTGGAAACGCTGAAATCTTAATGGATTTCTGGAGAAGAGGAGATTATAAAAATGGACATGGGCCAATGGGAGTTAAGAGTGACCGCAGGGACGAGAGCTCAGCTGGCTTGGTATCAGTTCCAGGAATGATCTGAACCAGACTCTGAAAATATTTGGAACAGCAGGATAAGTCATAAAGGTAAGAAGCATTTGGAATCTATGTCTTGGGAAGAAACATCCCACTCAAGTCAATAAACATCTGTGGAACACTGCTTGTATGTGAAGCCCAGTGCTAGGGTCCAAGGCTGACGGGTGAAAACAGTGACTAAGGCCATTTAGTGGTTGGTGGTGTGTGGGGAGTAAATGGGGACGGCAGGAACTTCAAATACACAAATCAAGCAGATGAAGGTAGGTGCTACGTGGTACAGAAGGAAGCGGGATTCTAGGCCAGGGAGCAGGAGATGAGCGGGCAGTCGCGGATAGAGGGAAAGCTTTTAAATGAGATGGGACAGAATCAGGATCTTGAAGTTTTATAGAATTTGACTGGCAAGAAAGGGAGCGATGAACTGGAGGGACACCCAAGGAAGAGGAAATGATGAGGGCGTAGAGCATGGGGTGTGTAGGCAGTTGTGACGAGGTCTGGTGTATAATGACAGTCCTCTTGGTGTGAGGCAAGTGAGGCCATTCCAAGGAGAGAATCTGGGGTCCGAGCTACATTAGCAGAAAGGAAAGTATGTCAAGAGACATTCCAGGAGTAGAAGTGACAAAACTGAGTAACTCATTAGATGAGGAAAACAGAGAAAGCAAGAACTGTGTGGCCTGTGATTTTCTTCTCTGGGATGGGATTCAGAACAGCAGCTATGTCAGGACCGGAAGTGAGAGGTGATGCATCACAGACTTGCCACTTGTGTTAGGAGACCCAGGGCAGGACTTAACCCCTGACTGCCAGGGGAAGTGATGTGAGCAGCCACTGGGGCACCTGTCCCGGTGCTCCTGTACCTCACCCCGTGTTCCTTTGGAGGTCGGCTGGGGGCTGAGTCCTCACACCCTCCCTCAGATGCTCTCCTCCAGGCCACAGCTGTCTGCAGCGGGGTGTTCTACACGAGCGCCAGTCTCCGCAAAGCAGGCCCCTCTCTTCCACAGGAACGACTTTCAATCCCTTTTCCAATCTATTCTAGTCTCACCAAATAGCAATACTTTGGAGGTCATATTTATCATGCTGTATTTAAAAAAATATATCAAGATCAACTGGATTTCCCAAGTTCTGAACGCTGCTTTGTCCTAAATTAAAAAAAAAAAAATCTTGGTATCACTAAGTTTCACCTACATTATGTTTTTTCTTGGTTTCCAACCTATAATCTCTCTGACCCCTCCATCTCAACTAACTTTGCAGCACTTTTCTTTTAAGAATGTTTTCCTGGGTGGTTCTCTCTACTCCTCCTTCCATATTCACTTTTAAAGTCTTCTTGAGCAGACGGATCAGCTGGTAAGTGGGAAAAAATACTCAATTTCCATTTTCATGTTATAGAATTCCTTACTAGTTCTCTTTCAAAATTTCTGAACCTAAGTACAGTCACTCATTCATTTATTCATTTAACAAAGAAACACTGATTACCTTCAATGAACCAGGTACTATGCCAAATGGTGAGCAGTAAAGGGCATGGTTCCTGCTCCCCTGGACCTTCCAGTCTGTGAGGAGAGGCAACCTGATAGATGAGAGATTGCAGCCATGGTGAGTGTCCCATGAAGGAGGAGGACCTGTGAGAACTGATGGGAGAGTCTTCCACTCGCAGAACCGCAGAAGAGTAGCATGAGGTGCCTCAGCAGGGGGCAGGGAGGCCCCTTCCCAGATGAAGGCAGATGCTATGGGATCATCTATAGATGCTATGGAAGGAATTTCTTGAAGAATAGGAAGCTGGACAAAAATAACTTCCTGTCCCTTTTCACCTTTATGACAGTATGATTCTGTAAGTAGGACCAACCGAGAGGGAAAAGAACAGTGTGACTTAGGAAAATGCCATCGCCCTCCAGCCAGTGCACTCATTAGATCCTTCCCCAGCTCCATGTCACTGACGAGTGGATACACACTGTTCACTGCGCTCTCTATTTAGGATGTCACTGAGGCCTCCACACTGGGCCATAAACTACAGGAGAAAGCCTCAAGGAGCGAGGAGTCTTCCAGACACCATATACCGGGCAATTCCTATTGATGTTAACCATTTATTTGAGAGGAAGAATAAAACATATTAAAGGGGCTTCAGGGGATTACCCTTCCCATATTGATAACCCATTAACATTTAATGGACTGGAGTAACAGTCAAGGCAACTTGAAGCCGTCTGGAAAGCCAAGACATGGGGTTGCCTTCCACACAACTAACTCACAGAGTGCTTCCCTGATGCATTTTGCCCTTCTGGGAGTCCTGGTCGGCCCGTTCTCATTTGTGGGGAAGAAGTGGTCTCCGGGTCCTTTTTACCAGGGAGATGGATGTAGCCCAGAGCTCTCCCAGCAGTTAACATCAGCCCACAGGCTCCAATTAGAAGCTGGACATTACTGATGCTGATGAGCCCCTTGGATGCCCAGGAGTCCAACAGCCACCTGCCTTTTGCATTCTGACCTCCTGCTCACACGGACACCTGACCCACCACATGGCAGAATCAGTCTTCAGCCAGGGTAGTGAACTCTGTAAGTGGGAACGTCATGGCTTCCCCAGGCCTCTGCATGATGTGAGGACTGCACTGCGTCATCGCCACGGTTCCCTTCTGCTTGATGATTCTCTTTCTACCTGCCACGAGTTCTTCCTTACAGACTCCAGCATAACCCAGTGTCAGCAGACAAACGGTCTCGGCATCTACAGGCAGAAAGATGGCTCAGTAGCGACCACAGTAAACGAAGAGTAGATTTGTTTCCAAACGTACCTGACTTGTTCAAATAACTTCGCTGAGCAGACTAATCAGTTTAATCTTTAAGGGAAAAGGGAAAATTATGGAGCAAGTTGATCAGCCAAGTCGACCAAGAAATCACATTGCCTGGACTCTTGGGAAGGAATTACAGAGTGACCAGTGCAGGGCACTGGGAACCTAGGCTGGAGACTCCCCAGTCACACCGCCCAAGCAGTGATTCACCACCTTTTTCTGGAATCACACAGAAAATGTCTCCAGTGTAGACTCCTTCTTGACCTTTACGTATCTCTCCAAGGATGCTAGAGGCAGTGTAGGGAGTATTTTGAGCTCCAGGCTGTAACTTGTCCTCCTACCACATTCTCTCTTGGATCCACCCCTAGTCAGAGTGGGGCTGCATGGTGGTTGGACCTGCTGAGCTAAGGTCCAGAACCACAGGGCTTGTTGGAGAACTTATTTGAGTGCCAGAATAAACCCACACACTGACTCCTGGTGGAGGAGGGTCTGGATTTGCTTGCAAGTGCTCCTTCAACTGCCCCCAGGGAGAGTTAGAATGGCCTTCTGTTCAGATGGGTGTCCAATTTTCACAAGAAGATGTCAACTTTACCTCCTGCACTTCTGATTTCTAAGGCATAAGACTCTGGCCTGGACCAGCAATGGAGAATACAGACACACCAGGCCCTTGTCAGAGAGTACAATCTCAAACTGTCTGCTATTCATGTCCTATCAAAAGCCCAGCTGAGAAAAGCAATACTTACAAAAGATTATTTGAAGGACAAGCAGTTCATCCATTCTTCAAAACACTCTAAATTCTATCGATGGATCAAACCCAACCACCTCACAGCTACACACTGGGGCCATAGTACTTGATCCCCACACAGAACTGCCATCACTAAATTATATTTTAATGCCATGCCATTTGCTCTTATCGAGAAAGTTCCTACAAGGAGCAGTCACGTGAAATCTGTTATTGCATTTGAGAAAAACGTTGTTGGAATACTCACTACATAAAGTCCCATATGAGACAGTTATCTTGGAAAGGAGCTTTAGAAGAAGCTTTGATTCTTGAAGAAATAATGGTCTCCTTTTCTAAGTAATTTTGTGGTGAATTTGACCTTGGCTGCCAGGAATCTCAGTGTCAAATCTGAAGTTCAGCTGGGGCAATTACACTGATACTTAAGCTTTCCCTATCTGTGTTCCTCTTTTCTTGGCCACTATTTTCCTTTCGATGTTCACCGCTACTTATATGATGTATGTATTTAATAAACTGTCACAGAACTTTTATGGAACCAGGTAATGGCTCCATAAGTAAATAAGTAAAGAATGCCCCAGATATCTCTCTGCTCATTTAAACACCGTGCCTATTGAGGTGTCCGTACTGGAGTGCCAGTTCTGTTCTTGGTAGTACTGGTTGTGGCCACGGCAGTAATGACACTAACAAGCATCCTCACACTCGTAACAAAGTATCGTGTATTCTGTATTTCCTGTGTATCTAAGCACTGCTGTAAGGATTTTCCACTTATTATTGTACTTCACCCTCTCAGTAACCCTTAGTTAAGCTAGGTGCGATTAGCCTCACTTTACAGACCAGGAGGCTGAGCTCTGAGAGGGGTGCCATGTGCCTGTCACACACACAGGAAACACAGAATCACCAGGCCGCAGCCAGATATCCCCACTCTAGCTGTAATGGATCACTGTAAGGGAATATGATAAAAACTACAATGAATGCTATAGATCTAAGGCTGGCACTTTTATATTTCTCCCTTCTTTGCATTATTGTAAAGCTTTGCATCAAATCTATCTACATGTGCCAACAACTGTACTTCTGATGCCCTCACCGAAGTCCACTGGGATTGTGATCTAGTGGAAGCTAGAGATGAAAGTGCATTTTGCAGGTCAGATTGAGTCAAGAGTTTAGATAATAAATTTTCACAAAAACTAAAAATCTGAATAAAGGACCATCAGCATTGTCAAAACGCTGGAGTCTTAGTGTTTTTGAGAGATTGCCCACAGAGCCCTCCAGGCATCCCCACCGCTGCAGATGGCTTGGCTCCCGTGGGAAACACTGACCTGACCCCCAAAGCTGCTTGGTCTCACACGACCCCAAAGTGCTCACCATGAGGAGCCTGTCACGGTGACGTGGCTGCTGCTCAAATTACACAGCAAGAGGCAACCGCTGCCCAATGCTCCTTCCTCTCAGCACTTCACACATGACAGACCTTGGCCACCATGTCTCCACTGGTCTTTGGAAGAAATGCCTACATAAGCGGATGGTGATATGTACAAACACCCTCATTTCAGAACTGGAGAACACACCTCGCCTGGGGGCTTGGTCTACCTGCTCATTCACCCGTTCACTGACAAAACACCTAGCACCCGCTAGGCTCGGAAAGACAGAGGAATATGCAGACCACACACATGCTGTCCTCAGGAGCTTCTACCAGATCGGGGAGGAAAACGAACCTCCATGGCGCAGAGAAGCCACCTACATAACAAGTGAAAGGCTGCACCATAAGGACGGCCTCTCAAAGTGTCGAGGAAGCGTGTGAGTGACCAAAATGACCTGGGTTCGAGAAAGAAGGGTTCACTGAGAACGGGGATTGTTAGAGCCCCTGATCTGTTTAAACAGTAAATTTGAACTACGAACTCCTTCTCAGTTTAACTTTCATTCAGCATTCCCAAAATCCTTATTAAGCTCCTAACTTGTACCAGACACTGTTCTGGGTGCCAGGAAGAGAGCAGTGGGCAAGCAGACCAGGTCTCTGCCCTCATGTAACTCATACATACATTTTTAAAGTCAACATAACCCATAAAGTAACAAGTATGGTGAAAGAAATAAGAACAGGAAGGCTTCACTGGCTGGAAGAAGGCTCCTGTAACAGAGTAAAACCTGCCAGATAAAGCGTCCAGGAAGGGACCATCAGGGGCCGGTGTCTGGAGACCTGAATGAAAGGCAGGAGGCAGCTCTATGTAGAAGTGGGGAAGAACATTCCGGGCAGAAGAAACATGAAGGGGAAAGGCCAGGAACAGAACCGTACTCAGCGTATTTGAGGAACAAGGCGGAGGCCAGAGACACTTGGCAATGGTGACCTCGGGAAGATGGGGCAGGGTGCCAGATCAGATAAGGCCTTCTGGGCCGTAGGAGCAGGCTTGGATTGTATTAAAAATGCAATGAGTAGCCACTGGAGGACTTTAAGTGTGTGTGTACATGTGTGTGAAAGTGTACATGTATGGAAGGGAGGAAAGGAGAGAGGGAAGGATGGATGGGGAGGAGGGGGGAGAGAAGAGAGAGATACTTGATAGTATTTATTTTTGGAAATACTACCTTGGATTAGGCAAAGATTGCTTAGCTATGACACCAAAATCACTCACCACAAAAGAAAACAAATTGATAAATTGGACTTAATCAAAACTGATAACTAAAGACAAGTTGTTACACGGGGAGAAAATAATTGCAAACCATAACTCTTATAATGGATTTGTATCCGTAATATACCAAAAACTCATTGAACTGCATACTCAAAATGGGTCAACTTTATGATCTGTAACTTACGCCTCAATAAAGTTTTTAAAATAGCACACACAGCCAATAGTCTCCTTTGGCAATTCAGATTCCCTACCTGCTTCTTTCATTCACCCTCCTCCTGGGCAGCTGATGAGAACACTCATCAGGATGAAGCTGGTCACAGTAAGCAGAGTGATACAGTAGAGCTCGCCAGTGTCACTAACTTTCTGTGTCCTTATACAAGATTTGTACTATTTATCTGAATTGAGTTGTTGGGTACAGCAAATGAGATGTGAAGCTGTTTACAAAAGGTTTGGCTTTTGTTGAGCTATTATGCCCACTCTTGAGCCCTGGGACTTATCTCAAAGTTAGTTTGCCATGGTTAACACTCTATTTATGTTCTCTGTTAAATTCTAATTGGGTTTAACTGGCATTCAGGCATAGATTCTATTCATTTTGGATAGAATGATTGGTTTTAGTTGCCATTGCTGGTGTGGGGAGAAAGGATGCGGCATCCACTCACCATTAATTCAGTCCAAGGCTTTTTAAAGGATGCAGCAGCAGATTCAAATCTCAGAGGGACTCGTTCTTTCAACGATGAGACTCTGGGTTAAAAAAGACATTAGTCCTGTTTTTTCAAAGTTTTTGAGCCCAACAAACCTGAAACTTTCCTTGAACTAGAGTCTGTCCTTCGTCTTTCCAAGGGCAGGTCCTTTGAGTATCACAGCTTCCGGTGACCTAGTTAATGCCACTGATTTTAGTTGATACTGAAGGTTCATAACTATTTTCAGTTGGGAAGAAGGTATGGGCTAGTTGTAAAGGAAAAAGCCAACAAGGTCAGTGAGAGTTCAGTGTTTAAGGTTTTTGTTTTTGTTTCCCCTAATGAACAAAGTCCCTAGGCAGCACCTCTGTGTGTGAAAAGGTGTGGACGCCATCCTTTCCATAGTGCCCCTCATCATTCATCCCACTGACCAGTTGTTTAGAGAATCGTGAAATCAACAATAAAACTCTCTAATCCTTACTTAACTTTCATGTGAATTCTCCCCTGTACCCTGATTGCCCCCAAAGGCTGCATTTCAATCCTGCAAATCTTATTAAAATGAACAAGAAAGCAAATAAGGGTATTGGTGATTCAAGTATTTTATCAGCATTTCACAGAAAAAAAATCTGCCCAAATGGCTATATTTTCATTTACCAAATAAGACATTTAACTTCCTTCTTGCCCTTTCTTCGATGTCTATGCTTTTCTGAATTGACCTATAACTTCTAGAACTTATTTCTTTCACTGACTTAACTGGACACAGATCACGTGCAAGATGCCAGCAGCACAGCGCTCGTGGTTCTCCTACGAACCTCGCCCGAGGCTCTTTCCGAGGAGAGGAGACACCAAGCACTGAATGATGGCTGGCATTTATGGACTAAATTCAGGCATGAGTCTACCGACCTGATACCACCGAACTCACTATCCCAGTGTCTAAAACTCATTTTGACTTGTCTCTCATTGCCATTCCAGGTCAATCACTTGTGTAGGGGGCCTTCTTGGAAACTTATCTAGTGTTGGGAGCTTTACAGAGTTCGGCATACACAGAAGGAAGAGTCCTTAGTCAAGGCCTATGACTATCTAGATTCTCTTTCAAGCTTTGTGACAAACCCACTGAGTGAACAAATTCCATACTCAGGACGGCTATGTGATGTGCCTAAGTCCAGGGGCCTAGAAATGAGAACTGGGTTTGTTTGATTTTATATCCACCACTCACTACCAGTGTGGTCTGGACCTCCGTTTTCTCACCCACAGACAGAACTGCACTTAATTATCTCTAAGATCTCTTAAAGCCGTATAATTCTCTAGCTCCCCAAACATGAATCACTCAATATTTTTCATTTTAATCACAAAAGTAATCTATTATCAAACAACATAAAAATATTAGGTTGAACCATATGAAATGGCTCCTATTTAACCATTTTTGGTTAAGGAAATGGCAATTTTATACGGCTCAAGTTAGCATGCACTATTAATAAGCGGAAGTCTTCCCTTGTTGCTCAAGCACCACTCTGGCTTATATTAATAACTTATCATTGTACAGCACTTTAAAAGTTTCAAAGTGCTTTCATGTACATTATTCATGGGCAACAAACAGTTTCTGAGGGCCTTCCATGTGCTTGAGGCTTGGGAATACAATTTCTCATTTAATTCTCACAACACCTGGGGCAGGTGAGTTATCCTGGTCCACAGGAAGTGGAAACGTTTAGGACAACGGGCTGAAGTGCTCAAGGTCACACAGCGAGTAAGTGGCAGCTGAGAGTCACACTCAGCACACATTCCCATGCTCTCCTCACAGCCTCTCCTCTCACCCGCTGAGCAAGTCTAATGTCTTTCTCTTATCCTAAGAACCTTGAAAATTGTAATAATTTTGTACTTTTGATGGGCAAAAAGAGGATGTTTGAGGCCCACACTCATTTTCCCCTTCTTTGCTTACAGTGCCATGCCTGAAATTGAAAATGGCAGATTCCTCCCCAAATTCTGCTGGAGGAGCAAGGTGCAGGCGTGCAGCAGGAGGAGGTGGGGGGGGGGGCTCCTTCTGTCTGCAAAGGCTTTTTACTGAGGGGGGAAAAAACGCACATCTTATAGGTAAAAACTCTGTTGCTTGGCTTGAAGCTAACCCCTACGACATACATTACTGTCTTTCTGTTCAATCAGTGTTCTGCTACAAGAATCAGTTACATTCAATCATCTGAAAGAGCTATTAAAATGCTGATAAAAAATTCATAAAGTAACACACAGTAATGAATCAGGAGAATTCAGTAAAGTGAGACCTACCCTTAGAGCAGGGCAAAAATGAAGGTGAACGATCGTTTGGGCCCAGCGGCCATGAAATACCCTTTTGGAAGATGAATAATTCTGTTTAGGGCTGATAAGTTGAACTAATTTATAATGCTGTTTTAGGTCCACTGCTGGAATATTTCAAATCCCTCAACTTTAAAATGCATTGCCTGTCAGAAACTGGTCTCTTAACAGTTTCCTCTTAACATTTTTCAAAATGTAACCCAGACCAATTTGCATGATTTAATGCTTATTGTATTATACTGTGCAAGATTTAAAATGGGAAATAAAATTTTTTAAAAAGAGAGAGAGGAGAGGAGGGAGACAGGGAGAAGCAGACAAGGTGTCATGCAGGGAACAAGTGAGGGCCAAAGCGAGAATTAAGACCTGTCAGTGTTGGCAGAATAGCCCACTGGAACGAAGGACATCTAGCGGGACATCAGGCACCCAACCAGTTTCTAACCTGGGGAGCAGACCTGGGTGGCCAAGGGCTGGTGGAAACTCCCTGCACTCAGGCAAGACATGCAAGTAAAGCTGGAATCAACAGGAGACAGTACGCTGAACTGCTCCACTGAATTCTCACCACCATCCTCCATCCCATTCCTGAAAGATCGCCAAATTTCTTGGAAATCCTCCTAGGACTTACTGCCTTGGTTTGGGTCATGTCTTCATTATTTTTCTCCTGGTTTCTTTCAAAAGCCTCTTAACTGGCATCACTCTCTTCAGTCTCTCCCTCCTCAATCCATCATCCTTCATTCTGCTGCTATGCTTTTCTTTATAAAGAGTATCTGACCGTGTTATTCATTCTAACAGCCCTCAGTGGCTCCCCACCACCTACACAGGAAGCTCTGAACTCCTGGGCATCACTACAGGACCCTTTAATGCTGTAGCTTCCAACTGACCTATTGCTTCCATTTTCTGCTACTTCACTAAAGGAATAAAGAAAACTATGAATGGCTATGGAGTGCCTAACAACAATATTAGTACCCAGAATACATTGAAAAACTCTATAGGTCAATACCAAAAAAGACAAGGAAACTATTACAAAAATGGGTAGAATATGTCAATATGTTGATAACCTATAAACATGTAAAAAGATACTAAAAAGACACTCAATTTCACCAGTAACTGGGAAAATCTAAATAATAATAATAAAAATGGTGAGGTAGTATTTTGTAGGCATCAGCTAGGCAAATATTAAAATGTCTCTTGATAGTAAATGTGGGGCAAGACGTGACAGAAAGAACCCTGACGTACTTTCAGGAGGCGGAAATGGATTCAACCACTGCAGGGAGCGGCTGGGCCACAGTGGTCGCTGTGAAGGTGCCCACAGCTGAGGGACCAGCCCACCTGATGCCGCATATATAGGGAGACCTTGGCTCATTGTGCAGTTCTTTGTAACACTAAAAATGGGAGACAGTCTAAGTGTCCATCAACAGGAGGACTAATAGAATATGGTTTATGTATACAATGAAATAATATACACCAGCGAACACAAACTGGAGCGCTTACCTGACACGGATAAACATCCAAAACATAATGTGCAGCTAAGAAAACAAAAAGCAACTTTCCAATGGATATGTATGAAGGACACCGTTCATGTCAAGTTTAAAAATTGTGCAAATGATCTACACCATATTCACTCAAAGGGAAAATTGATGGCATCCACAGCAATAGTGCTTCCTTTTAATAAGAGGGCAGGCCAGGACTAAACCACTTCCCTAAGAGCACAAGATGGATTACAGCAACCATTTCAGAGTGGAGCAAGCTTCATTAGTGTGGTTTGCTTCGGGGCAGAGGGATAAAGACACGCTTCCCAGCCCGGGCAGACTCAAACCTTGCCCTGATCACACCCGCACTCTCGTAATGCCCTTTGTTGTGCACGGGCTTTGCTGTCCTCACTTATGGAAACCAATTGCGCTTCTTACGGGGGCTGTGGCTTCTGGGGCTGTGCTCTCCATTTATTCATTTAGGAGACTGTGGGTCTGATCAGAAATAGCCACTTTAGTTGACAGACCACTGCTGCCCAAAGATTTTATACATCTTGATTAATTGTTTCAGTGTTTTGTTATGAAGGGTTTCCTCCATGTTGTGTTACTTAAAAATTTTTACACAACCCAAGTTGTCAAATGGAGGCAAGAACTCCACATAACATGTGATAATAAGGCTGTTACTGTGAAGGGCTCGGTAATCCTGTATTTATTCACCTGTTCTCCATTACAGAGATCTGTTAAACGAGCACTTTGTCCATCAACACTTGAGTGCTTAAAGCTGAGTAGGCCTCTTTTGTAATTGCTGGCACCAGCAAAAGCCAAACGGCGAGCTCTCAGAATGTGGCTGGAGCTGCCTGGTCCGCCCGATAAAGCCCTGCCACCCCCGCCTGTCCAAGACCTAGAGGCTCCCTCACATGTACACATATCTAAAGTTGCATTTCTTTTTTTAAAGTGAGTTTTGGAAAGTAACAAGAGGAAAGGCCAAGAGAAATTATTTCCTCCGGTGACATTTCTGCTGGGTTACACCTTCACCAGAGATTTATAGCTTCACAAAGCTGCAAAGCTAACCATATGGTCAATTAAAAAGAATTCCAATTTCCGTGCTCCTGTGCCCAGAATCTGAGAGAGAGAAGTTTTGTATTTAATAAGGATTTCGGCCTTTTGTAGGGGGTATATGAAGTATGTCCCAGATCATGCAAGTTAAGATCATGGAAAGCAATGGACATTTTCCCCCTGGGGAGTGGGAAGGGAAGAAGGCTCCACAGCCTCCCGCAGCCCCTGATCTGCCACTCGAAGCATCATCATCACCTGCTTCTTGCTTCTGACCCTGGGATAATTTTTATAGAGTCACAAGTGAGTTGAAGAACTCCAAAGAATTTCACACTTCCCTCCAAGTGGTCTGGCTTCACCTCTGAATCAAGTACCTTAAAACAGCATTTGAAATCTTAGATACAGCAGGCTTAGCAATGTCCAGAAAAAGCCCTGCAAACGCCTCTGTGTCACCAATATCAAATGGATTTGTGGGTCATCAGAACTGCTAGTTGTTGATGATTCTTTTTGAGCATGTGACTCACCCTGCCCTTGACAGTGAATGCCCGACTGCCCAGATGACATAAACATGGAGACCACATTCACCACCAACGGGGAAAGTCTGACAGAAAAACACACACTACCCACTACATCCATGCCCATCAATCCAAATGGAGGACTTTCTTAAACTCTCTGAATCATAGAAAGATTGGTATCTTACTTTGCCACTTATGAGCTCACAAAGTTGAAGGCGGTTCAGGTAGTCTCCAACTACCACACATCCTGTTGATTTATCAATCCAGTGGGGACACTTTTGAGAGTCAACAGGGGAGATCTTAAGAATTATGCTGGGACAAAAGACTTGCATGAGTTGGGACTGTCCCTGGGGAAAGGGTGTGTGATTACCTGGGTTTAGAAGGGTATATTGCTTTGTGGCCTCCCCCAATTTGGAAAAAGAAAAGAAAAAGGGAGGCAGGGCTGAATTATCCAAATAACTCCTCCTCCTACCATGACATAATCCAACTGGAAAGTGTCAAGGTGGACAGGAAAATTTCATATGGAAATTTGTTCTGTTTTTCCTTCCTTTCTTTGCTCTACTGTAGAAGTTCTCAAGTGTCCTAGGCTCAGGACCCCTGTACCCTCTTACAATTTCTGTGGACTTCCCAAAAAGCTATTATTTGTGGTATCATATCTACTGATAGTTACCTTATTAAAAATTAAAACTGAGAAAATTATAAAATATTTATTCATTTAAAACTAACAAACCCATTACATATCAACAACACATTTTTATGAAAAATATCTATATTTTCCAAAATGAAACAAAAATAATGAGAAGAGTAGGATTTTTTTTTCAAATATCTTTAATGTCTGGTTTAGTAGAAGACAGGTAGAATCTCATACCTGCTTCTGCATTCTCTCTCTTTCAGTCACATCTGGAAAACACCACTGTCTATTCATGAGAGAATGTGAGTAGGTGAAAAAGGCAAATATAAGGTAAACAGTCTGGGCTTTGTGGAACTCCTTAAAGGGCCTCGGGGACCCTTTCCCACTGACTACCCGGACCACACTTTGAGAACCACTGTTTCACTGGAACCAAGGAATGAAAATGTTCCCCACGCTCTCTAGGAACAGATGGTTGCCGAAGCCCCCTCTCTCTCAGGGGGAAGGGAAGCTTGTGTCCTTCTGGTGCTAATGACTCTGGCACTGAGTTAAAGGCCATCAAGATCTACCTGAATGAGGAAGACCAGGTTCCAGAGGAGAACCTGAGATGTAGAGAAGGGTTTTGCTAAGACTAGAAAAGGATTCACCCAGGATGGAGACGGGGAGAGAGTGCTGTTTTCAGACTATCTGGGGCCCAGGCCCAGTGTCGGGGGTGCCCACAGGGCAAAGCAAGACCCCCAGGAAAAATGACCATTTCGGGCTCCCAGTGTGTCCATGGGATGGAAATGAGGGGCGTACCTTCCCAATAGTGAGCTGGGGGCCATAAGAAGACTTCACATTTCAAGATCCCTTGGCAGCAGGTACGACACAGAACCAGGACACAACTCTGAAACTAAACAAAGCACCGGGAATGACTTAGTTCAGTTGCCTGTAGGGGCGCTGTTGCAAGAAGAAAACTAGACTGACTTAAGAAAGCAATGAAATGTGGTGTTTCTTCCACACTAGAGATGGAGGACTGAGGGTCCTACTCACTGCCTCTGCATCTGTGTTGCCTACTTGGGAAACCAGCAGCAAGCCAGGCCTTTGTCTGCGCCATAGGCACAGCACCCACACCGTTCTGAGGCCTTGGCGAGTGCTATAGGGCCCACTCAGCCAGCCTGGCTGGTCTTGGCTGAAAATGCCAACAGAGGTGGAAAAGAGAAGAAGGAATAGTTACCTCCCAGGGGTCAAGCTCTCAGCTGTACTGTGGGCTTACATTGTGGATCTGGCGGGCGCTTCATTCTCTTCTAAACCTCTGTTTCCTCATCTGTAAACTGAAGGCACCTCCCCGTGCTCTCGAGTTGTAAGGATGAACTGATTTAAATCTCAAGTCTTGGAAAAGCACTTAACATAGTCTTTGCAATGAATTAATCCCTATTGTTTTACCTTTATGCCCCTCAACTGTCCCTTCCCCGACCATCCTCCCCTGTGGGGTCAGAATGCCTTATTATGATTTCTCACAGCCCCTGTGCCTCACCTGTGTACCACGGTTGGGATTCTCCATACTTTGTGGGGTTCTCCTGCCAGAGCAGGTGCTACCCGAGAGCAGGATGATGCTGTGGTTGTTTGTTCTCTCCACTGTACCCCTGTTTGTAATTCATAGGCATGCTGGAATAACTGAACAGATGAACACATATGCACCCATTATTACTGTGGAAAAATTCCTTTCTGTGGTTTAGACATAGATTAGATTTCAAGAATCTGAGACTCCAAAGAAAAATGAAATGATGGCAGAAAAACATGCAATGAAAAGGAGGCAAAGGCATGTCAACTTAGCACAGACCTGGGGTTCCAAGGGAAGGAAGATTCTAGAAATCAAGGCTTCAGTTTGAACAAGACCCCAAATCAGAGTTCCTTGCTTAAAATAGTGGTAGTCTTAACATGAGAACATTAGTACATTATCCTAATTAATACCTAGCCCTTTCTCCACAGAACTGGTAAGTAAGCTAGTCAGTAAGTGATTACAACATTTCTACCTGATTACTAGATAGTTAAATGCTTAAAAGGGAATCACAGTTAATGGGCTATTACAGTCAAGATCGTAAAGGATGGCTGTAACGTGTGTGTGCGTGCACTCCCCCCGCCCCGCTCACATTTTCTCAGCCCCCTTCTGTTGCTTGTTTGGAGCTGGAGGTTCAACACCGACTTTTGGGGTGCAGAAGATGTTAGGGGATGTACAGGAAAGGATGTGGAAGGGGAAGAAGGAACTGAGGCAACCGAAGGATTTCAATACATGGAAGTACATACAGGGCTGGTACTCACCTCCCCAATTAAAAATGCCTGCTAACAATCATCAAAAACTGGGCACCGTGAACAGCATATGCATTAATTTTCCACTCCTGAAAAAGCTACACAACTCCCTGGCTACTCTTCCGCACCCCCTTCCTCTCCCTCCCGTCTCCCTCCCTTCCTTTCCTCCCCTTCCCAGCGCCCCCTTCTCTGACAGCACTATTAATGATCGTTAATGCCCCACAGGCTCTAATGGGTCCCGCTGGGAGTCCAGAAATACTGCAATTTGTATTGAGGATTTAGACATAACAAAAAAAGCCCTCTGCTCCTGGGAGCCAGAGCTTGATCAGCGAGCTCCCCCCCGGAACTGCACAACAGAATAATAAATGACAGCTCTTCGGTGACATCAAGCCTTCTGCTGCAAGTGCTGGAGAGAGTGTGATTGTCACCGACAATCTACTGCTTGTTAACACCACTGGGGGATGAACAAACAGCAGTCAACACTTAAAAAATTAAAAGTCTTTGGAATACCTTTGGAATTTGGGTGTGCACGTGCACACGTGAACACCCATCCCAGCTGTGTGTGCACGCACGCACACACACTCGGTTTTCAGGCCCCTCCCCCTTAGATATTTTTGGTTTTTATGCTATAGTTATCTATTTTTTTGAATGTTCAGGAAAGCTCAATTAGAAGATCCAGCTACTGTCATGTTAAAAAAACAAAAAGGAATTATACATTCGTTTGCACCTCAGAATAGTATTTTTGATGAAACAATCCACAGAGTGATAAAAGCTTTATTCTCTATTTCTCAGGTAAGTCCAGAAAAGGGGACATGTAAGGTAGAGCAGGTTAACACTGAGTTTGTGGTGATTTGCCATTTACATTTATTTCCTTATGGTTGTTATGATACTGTTGCCTTAAGAAAAAGAGTTAATTTTTAAAAAGTGGGTGATTAAGACAAGGTTGGTTCTGGGTTGGTGCTCACTCAGAATCAGCGGTCCCATCCCGGAGATTCTGCTTTACCAGATTCGAGGTCCTGGGGCCAGAAGGACACCCTTTCCTACCCCTCCCGGCCTTCCAAAGCCCACAGCGCAGTCTGGGACCACAGCTGGGCCTCCAAATCACTTGAAAGACATAGAGGAGAACTCGGCATGGCTCCGTGGGGGTTGGGAGGCACGCGCATGTAGCTGAGTTGTTCTCCGTATAGAGATTAGACTCTGGACACAGACTCCCAGCCTGTGAGAAGAAACAGAACCTGCCTTTAAGGCACTTACACTTGGAATCAGAAGGGCAGCCGGAAGGGGTCCTCCCAAGCCCAGGAAGAGCAGTGTGGGACTGCTGACTTCAGTCTCTAGAGATGGATGGTGTCCATCTGCACTTGACCTTTCCACAGGGCATGATCGCATGTTTGTTTTGACAGGACAGCTGAGAAGAATGACTCTCTCTCCCTCTTCCTCCCTCCCTCTCTCACACTTGGTGGAGAGTAGGATTCTACAGAGTATCTTTAAGTGAAAGGCAGATGGTTTGAACTACAGTTAGCCATATTCACTTGCAGATTCAGAATTATTGATGATAAAAGCTAAACTATGAGGCATGTTCCATCTGCTTATTTTCCAATTTTCATTTGTTGTAGCCCTGTTAATATTACTGGGATTTTCCTCTCTCTCCAGAAGACTTGCCATCAGGGCATCTACCTAGAGACAGCTGTCGCCTCTCGCTCCAGACGCTGTCGCCCTTGCGACGGCTGCTGAGGCTCTGCTCTCCCCCTCCTCACCACTCCCTGCGCCTGCTCTTCTTCTGCTCCCCTCTCATTCTTGGAAAGTCTGCAGGCTTCCACAATGTCCTTGACTAGCTCCTGCCCAGGACACTCAAGGGACTACTACACTGGACTCAAGATGGCAGCTGGGGTGCTGGGGGCTTCCCCTGTTCCCTTGCTCTCAGGACAAAGTCATCTGCCAGTGCTTTCCAAACTGAGTGCAAAGAAAGCAGTGTGCCCAAAGGGGCCCCATTTGAGGGTAGCGCCTGGTCCTAGCACACTGCTTTTGCTCTAAGACTGGAAAAAAGAGTTGGCAATTAACCAGAGAAGTAACTAAGACATTACTGATACCGAAGCAAACACAAACGTGATGAAATGAAGGTGTGCCACTTGAGCCCACAGCCCAGTCTGCCAGGATCCTGGGAGTCCCGCCATAGGGACAATCCGGCAGAGAAATCTGAGAGGCACGACCTACCCCAGACCCTGTGGTTGGCAGGGCGGGGGAGTGTGTGACTTCAATTCTCCAGCTACATTTTCAGTCTTGGCTCGCCTGCTCTCTCGTCAGGACAACAGCTGGACTTACCCTGGGCATAACGACGTTTCAGAAGCGCCACGTGCAATTCACGCCAGCAAGAACTTCCTCGGTAACTTATAGGCCTCTTTTAATCAAGAGGAAAAGCTCTCCATCTTGTTGACACTTATGACCCTCGATTTAAAATACTCCAATTGTTTAATTCAGAGGGGACCTGGAGAAAGTGCGGGCCCTTTCCATTAGGACACTTTCTAATGGGAGCAATACATCAAGTCCCTGCCTCTAATCTGAATAACATCTGTTTAGAAACCTGTCCTGGCTCTATCGTTTGGAGCTACTTTTAGGAAGATCAACACTCTTCCCATTAATTTCATCTTCATTTTTACTCTGAGTGAAAACCATCCCCCACCTGGCTTCATTTTGCTCTGCTTCCCTCCTCCTTCTCCCCTACACTTCTGCTTCTCATCCAAAAAGGCAGCCCTTATAATTCATCTCTTCGGTAATCTTCCCCTGAGGTTAATAAACAAATAAAAATGGAATGATTACCCTGCAGTGAGCACGAAGAGAGTGAAGGCCCAGACCTGGGCACAGTGAGCCACTAAAGAAAGACACCCCACCAGGTGAAGCGAGATTCACCGGAGTCTGAGCCTCGGGTTCTGCCAAATCTCTTGAAATCTCCCAGCCGCTCTGGTGTGTTGGTCTATTCAGGCGGAGGCTCTGACACAATGACAACTAATTGTGCTTTCCTTTGATTGTCTTCTCCTTGTTCTCCCCCATTTAGACTACAGGCTTCGTGAAGGCGCGATGCACCAATTAGCGCCCTGTGGGCCCCCGAATAGCGGAGCACTGCATTACTTCTCTTTCATACATAAAGCTGCACCTAATTAAGGTATACAACTTGATTAGTTTAGAGATTTAAGTATACACCCGTGAACGCTGCACTATTACTGTGATGTTCTGATGACAATGAAAGTCAATGAGCAAAATATGCCTCATCCTTTCTGACAGTTTCACAATAAAACAAGTCGTGTAAATTTAAAAACAGAAAGAGATGACTCTGGCTTGCCCGAGAAAATTTTTTGGAAATTTTGCTTCCAGGCCTGAACAATCGCAGGGAGGAACCTCACAATTTAAAGAGAAAAGCAATTTAGATTTTTTTCTCTGCCACTATATTCTGAGAAGCTATCAATCAAATAATTGGAATTGCCCATTCTTTGCACAAGTGTGATAGATGTTGCCCCTTCCTGCCTGTTCCCCCTTTTCTGCGTCACTCACACATCTACACTGCTATTCACACTTCAGTCACAAGTCCTCCGTACCTATAATCTCTGTTATTTTGCTGTCGACTCCTCATGCCTCATTAGTCATGTTTGACACCTGCACCTAATACCTTCTCGCTGACAGTGCAGGACAGCTTCTGGGGAGGAGAGAGATCTTCTAGAATGGCTTCAGCAGAGGCCTCTGGCTGTGTGGCATGGGTGTGCTATGGGGTCAGTGTGGCTCCCCTCACCCCGCTCAGTAAACTCTCTTTACTAAACGTCTCTAAACTTGGCTTCCTTTGAAGACAGGGCACGGGGCTATTAAGAGCTGGAAGAGGGAATGCAAGCAGAAGGAAATAAAAATAAGTCTATAAAGCTTCAATATTTAATGTACAACCAAGCAATGTACTCGGGTGCATGTGCAGCAACCTGCACAGTGGCAGAAGAGAAATGTCTGGATACAGAGAAAAAGCATTATAAAGATTTTTATAACAGACCTTGAAATTCATGACATTACCAAATTAATGAAAATCTCAGATTTAAAAATTCAAAATTGGTTTTAATTATAAATTCATTGTCAGCTAGTTCAGCTAACAAGCAATCTCAATTCTTCAGCAGAGGGGAGATGGTTGTTGTAAAATAGGAAGCAACACAAACGGAAATGTGTTCTTAAAATGTAATTTTTCATTGGTAGTAAAAATTTTCTCTGCATTTGGGCCAATTTTCAAACCTTCTGGCATCTACATATGGATCATCACAAACACACAGATACACATTACAGTTTATTGACTTTGTAAATCTAATTCTAGACCAGAATTTGTAAGTCTAACTGCACTGCTATTATTTGGCCAGCAGAGTTGGGTTAACATGTACCAATGTTTTGGACCATTGTCAGGAGCCCCCTCTGGGGACTAACCTCCTCCTTCTGAACACTTGAATCAGAAAGTGACGACTGTCTCAATGACTTTACTAAACTAATGACTTCAGTCTGAGTGCAATGACCGAGTGGCTGCCTACAGCCTATAGAACACCTACAGGTACGGCCACCTCCTCCCCCTGGGCTCTCCCTTGCCCTCCCCTCTCCTCAGGGAGCATGTGGAGGTGAGTGGGGACATGTTGCAGTTGTCAAGGGGATGGCAAGGGCTACTGGTATTTACTGGGCAGCGCAGTGTCGCTAAGTGTCATTTGATGTGTGGGAATGGCCCAACCCCGATGCCAGGAACCTCTCCGCTGACCAATGTTGGACAGTACGGACTATCTTGAAGACAGATCGCATCTTCCTGGGCTGTGTCCTGAATTCTTCACTCACAAAGTACAGCCACTTCCGAAAGACCATGCCATGCCTGAGGTATCAGTCCCTGAGGGGACCTCCCCATGCTCACAATCTGTAAGAAGCTGGTGAGCATGAACGGTGATGGGCACACCCACGATACATCACATGAGCGGGGGGGCTCTTACAAACCAGGTTTTTAGGGAATCATGCCTTCCTTATATGAACAACTTTCATCACAAGTTTTCTGCAGGAGACACAAACCGTTCTCGAGATCCTGAGCTCTAGAGGCACTGCCGGGAGCTGTGGGCAAAAGTCATTCCAACAGGAGATCTTTGATTCCATCAAGACTCACTTCCTTCAGGACTCTACTCACCAACTGTTCGGTCACGCAATTTATTTTAAACAGGTGTGGCCCATCTCCTCTTTCAATATATCAAGGACGGGGCAACTGACACCTTTAACACATAACAGCTGCCATTTTCTGCCAATGCTGCGCTCTTACACAAGAGCTACCGTCTTTGCCCCACATCTCCAAAGATAACCATTAATATGGAGCTGTGTGATAAAGCTGGCTGGAGAGGAGAGGGGAAGAGGTGAGCCTGAGGCAGTTCACAAGGAGGATGATGAGAAGCCTTGGCAGCTGGAGGTCTTTGAGAACCGGGTTTGTCAGATCCTGTCACACAGCTGCCTGCATAATGAGGCGAGGAAAGTCGTGGATCAGTATACATCTCCAGAAGAGACGCATCGTTTAGGAAGAGCCTGACTAATGGGCAAGGGCTAGCGGATGAAGAGGGAATGAGAAGAATAACTACCAACAGAGACGACTGCCTGAGGGTGGTGGGGTGGGAGGGTGAGTTCACGAGCAGTGAAAACACGGCTGACAACAGAAGGGAAGGGCGCCCCAATGCCACCTGCTTCTCCGACACTGGTGGGGTTTCTGAGGTTGAGTGAGGTTGAGGTTTAAGTCTGGAAAGAGAAAGAAGAAAAGCCGGATGGCTGCAAAGGGGTGGAGAGCATCCAAGTGCAGCCCAGTCTTCTGGCTCTGCAGAGTGACTGGAGTGATTCTACCACTTGCTGGCTCTGTGTGCAGGGGTCTCTGTGAAGGGGAGACTCACAACATGGCAGCATTTCTGTCTGTCTCCTGAGGCCTGCTTGGGTGACGGTGCTGGGGGGCAACAACAAGCAGACTCACAGCACCCCCCACCCCAACAACAACATTACTAGGGAGGAGGCAGGCAGTGCAGGAGTCAGGCCTGGGAGGGTGAGGGTCCCTGAGGGTGACTTCTGTGTTTCTGCCACCTGTGTGGAGGCTCCGCGATCCAATTATAGGTGAAGGAAACACAGCCATCTCGTGTCCAAAGGGATGCTTCATGTGTGGGGTTTCCTTTTCTCTGGGTTCTGACTACAGATTTGGAGGGGGCCCTTTGAGGCTGTGTGGGGAGCTGGCAGGCTGTCCTGTAGGCTGGAAGGAAACAGCCCATCCAATTAGCTTCCCTATTTCCACAAGGAATCTTGGAGCTTCCTTCCTGCCCCAACCCCAAATAATAACCTTGGTAACTGCCCTGGTGGTCTGTGCATTTTGATCATATGCCCCAAAGTAAAAACAAACAGAAAAACAAATTTCACTCTCCTAATAGGTTTTTGTTGATTTATATGCTGTACTCACATACCGCTGTGCTAACATATTTCTAAAACATACACACCCACAAATAAACCTAAAAGAGTGAGATTAAAATAAGTAGAAAGAGTAGTTCTATAGTTTTCTTCTCACATCCCAAATTATTGTTTTTCATGCATACCTGGGAAAGTATCAATTTAGTCTCTTTATTGTTTTGTGCCTGGAGAAGACACAGGAGACCAAGCATTTCTCTGAGCATTTGAACTTCCTGGCCAAAGCGGAAGAAATATGCAGCATGGCGGAGCAGCATGAAGAGGGTTCAAGTCTTTCAAAGGAACGCCCTCCACACCCCCACGGAATGACGGGGACGAACCCCGCTGACTTGAGGAGAGCCACATGTGTTACATCCTCTGCCTCTCGCCATTTCCAGAGACGTCAGATGTGGCTGTGGTGTCCATGCTCCACTCCGCACCCCGCATTCCTCATGTGTTGCTCGTTTTCACCATTTGCTTTGGGTTTTGTGCCATTGGGTCGCATCCCCCTGCTTTCCTTTTCCTGGGCTCTTCACCCCACCTCAAGCTTCTGGTTCATTTCAGAGCAACTTGTTCAATGATCAAGACAGAGAAAGTGGGACACTCTTCAGAGAACAAGATGGGCAGAGGGGACCGGAGAAGGTCCCTTCAGGCCGTTCTGTACTTAAAGAGCGAGCGGTGAGTTTGCGTGGGGGTGATGGGGAGAAGAGGGTACAGGAGAGGGAAGAAAAGTGCGGCTGTGACTAGAAAACTGCCAGGACCCCAGACCTTGGGCAACGCTTTAAGACATGTGCACCCCTGTCTGCTTTTGTAGGACACCGTGTCTTTGGCTGTGGCACTCCATACTAATCAGGAAAGATTAGTACTATTAGCATCAATGCAGGAGAGTTCACAAAGGGCCTCGTTCAGCTCGCCAGGAAGCCAGCATTCTGTCGGAGTCTTCCTCCTCAAGTCCTGCTTGACTCCACTTGGAAGTCTCTCTTGAAATGGATTCCTCTGCCTTGTCTTTGTTCAGACCGGACCGTGACTTCCCACCAGCACCCCGTCCAGGGGTCTGCACACCGGTAACTCTGTGCCACAGCACCTGCCAGTGATCTTCTTCAATTAACCACTCTCTATTTCATTCTTCACCTTCTTACCCTCCACGGCACCCACTGGGAGAGGGGTGACTCTGAACATTTATTTCAACATTCACTTCTCCTGCCCTAACACCTCTGAAAAAGACCAACATCAACAACTCTGACTAAGACGGGCTCTCTCACTGAGGTGGGAGACCGACCCTTCATCGGGGGTGAACCAGGGTCTCTGCAGTGAATGTGAAAAGGGGCTTCCTACATGAGCATTCAGGAGGGCTTCCTCACCTCTACCCCAAGCTCCTTTACAAGCCTCGTTGCCACCCTTGCCTGTCTTGTTTCCCGTCCCCGCGCCGTAATGAGCGCTCTCCCTAAGGCTGAGAGGGCCCCCCCACACCAGCACTTCTGCATGTGCTGTTCCCTCTGCTGAGGCCCTCTGACCACTGACTCATCTGGCTAGGATCTGTGCAATATCACCTCTTATCTTTGAAGAAAACTACGTTTTCAACTCTCCTTTCACCATTCCTTTCTGCAGAACGGGTTCCTCCTCCGGGGTCTCTCAATCTGGTGTCTGTCCTACTGACATGCTCATCACCCTGCACGACACTGTTCGTTTACCTCCCCTAAGTCCCCTGAGACTGGGAGTGTCCAGAGAGCAGGGACTCAGCTTATTCATACCAGTCAAGATGGCAGCCAGCTCAGTGCCCAGCAAGACTCAACGGGATAGACCTCAACTGAAAGAGAGATGCCCAAATTGCTGTCACTCTGGCTGCTGGAAACTGGAGTCACCCTTCCTGCCCATCTCCTCCACACCCCAAGCCTTGGGGCGGCCCTTCAGCCCCTTGCAGCCCTGGGACTCCTCCCCCACTCACTCCAGACAGGCTCTGTTACTGTGGCAGCAGTGATTTACAACTGCATTTAGCTGAATCTAATCAGAAGTGTGAATACTCCCCTTCTATCTGGCACACATCATCGGAGCTCTAATTATTCACACATTTTGGCAAGCGTTCTGGTGTTCCCCTACCAAGCTCCTAATCCCAGCAGATCAGTTAAAATAAATGAAAGAGAGAATCAAAAGGCACTTTAAAAATTCACTGTTCTCCAAATGAGTTTGAACAGGCTCCAGATAACTAGTGGTTGCAGCTGACTGGCATTTAAAACATAAGAACCCTTCTGCCCACCCCCATCCCAAGTCCCTTCCTGTACCCCCTGCACATAAGAACATGATTCTCCCCTATTTAAGAGAAACACTTGAGACCAGGGCCCTGACATGTTTTCAATGATCTGCATTCAAAACCAGGAAAATAGAGTCGCCACTCCAAGATCCAATCAGTGCCAAAGCAATTCTGCTTTTTCCACATAGGTAATGCGATCCCGACCCAGGACTGATGATTGCAACTTTCAGAATGCATCTATTACAGAGCTCCCAAAGTGCAGGAAGTCATTAAGGCAAAAATTAAAGCCATGTACCAAGCTCGGAATTGGAGAAAAGTTTTCAAACACCCGCACACTCGTGAACACACACACGCAGCAAGCACATGGTATTTGCAAATTTAAGGAAAGCACTACACAACGGCTTTTCCCCCTCTGCTCTTTCTCTTTGCCCGGGCTCCTCCTCCCCCAGGGACCCTCAAAGCTCCCTCCTTCAGCACCTTCAACTCTTTGTTCACATGTCTCCCCGCAATGAGACCTCCTCTGTTGGTCCTACTTAGGACTACAAGACTCTTCCTCACCACCTGCATGCCCCACTTCCCTCCCTGCTTTATTTTTCTCCTTAGCACTTATCACCACCTGACACATTGGGCATTGTACTCATTTGTTAATTATCTGCCAATCTCCCCACTGGAATTAACTGGTTTAGTGCCGGCTGCCTAGAGCAGCATCCGGCGTATGGCAGATGCTCCGTGAAGATCTGTTCATCACAGAGTGAGCTGCTCCTGACGTCTACGTGCGTCTGCGTCCCAGAGAGCCACTGCCCTTGTACTCGGTCACCTCATGACTGAGCTGTTGTGGAAGATGCTAAGCAACGTAAGATTTGGGGGAAATCACAGGTCCTGAATTCTTGACTCTGGCTCTGTCCCTAATGTGCTGAGCCACCCAAAGTTCTGTGCCTGCAGCTCTGAAACAAGGAGAGAACCCCCCCCCCCCAAAGAAAAACAAACGACCTTCCAGGATTATTAGAAAGTTCAAACAAACTAACATGCAGGGAAGAACTTGGAAAAGTTACAGGTGCTCTCCACATGCAAGAGGATACTATTCCCCTAAGATAAGGCAGCGCTTTCCATTTCACTTTCCCAAAAAGCAAGTATGCTCCGTTACGTAACATAACCATGGCTACACGCAAGGGAAACAGCGCAGCAGTTCATCCAGTTCATCCACTCTCCTCCACTCTGAACTCTGACTTGCTACAGATAAAAGCTCCCTGTCCAAAAGCTTCAAGGAAGTACGTGGCTGAGTGTGCGTGTGCTGGGTTGGCAGGCAGCTGAGAGCTTTACCAAACTTCTGCTGCGAACGGTACAGGCTGCTCCCTAACCTCATCTCTCCGGGAGGCTGGAGGTGACTGAATGTTTTCTGGGCAGGAAGGTTCTAGATGACTCTTCAGACAGATAAAGGGGTACTTGCAGTAGTCGACCAAGTAAGCGAGACTGGAAACACAGATTAAGGTCTTAAAATTCTGGTTATTTGAACACCGACCCCCAAAGGGAACTTCATCTGATTATTGGAACAGTGAGGCCCCAAAGGTCCCTAGCTTAAGTTGGAGGGGGTGGACTTTAAATTCGAGCTTTGTGTTGTTGTTTTTTTTAAATAGGAGAGAAGGTTGCTTAACACTGAGCAGAACTGTTCCCTTGCTGCCTCCCAGGTGCCCGAGGTAACTGAGAGACTTTTGTTACTAGGGTCGGCACAAGACCAAGGAAAATATCACCCACACTTGTCTATTTACATAAAGTACTCCAACCATTTATACGTCTTTACATTTAGGGGTAACAGCTACACAGAATAGATGTTGATGTTTCATGCATGTGAAATAACACAGTAGAAAGCTACTTTAAAAAATTACTTTTCTTCAGTGTCACCATGGAAACCAGCCAACATAATCTCTCCACACCTAACTCTGGGGGGTAAGGAATAACAGTGACGGGGAGAGAAAATCAAAACATTGAAAATGCTCATAAATTCTGTTGTGTGCCAAAAACTTTAACACGAGACGTTTTTCCTCTGCTTTGGGGTGGGATGTTAGCCTGTGATGTTTACTTTGTGAATTTTGTTTGATTTTCAAAACTAAAAAAAAAAAAGGCATATTGGGAAGTTTCCTGAAGCTCCTGCTAAGCAATAAATCACCTCAGAGCCTCCAACAGCCTCCAGCCAGTTCTCCTAAGTGGACTCGAGGTGGAGGCTCCAGAGAAAGACAAGACGGCAGCTGGTAGGGACTGAAGGGGACAGGAGTGGGAGCGGGGCAGCGGGGATGTGGGGACCCTTTAGAAGAAAGAGGAAATGAGGGGAGCAGGGCAGGCAGGGCCAGGCTTAACGCCCCTCCTCCTGATCATGACTCTGGTCTCTAAGGCCATGTCGGGAACTGGCTGTTGGACTGAGTTAGCCTGAGGCCCACTTTGCCCCTCAAGAGTGATATAAGACAACACTCTGTCAGAGTCTGGTTATTTGTGAAATACATATAATTTGGAAACACACACATATGCACCTAGACATGGAAGAGAAAAATTAGGAGGGATTCCCCATTTGATATTTGTTCCCTTAAAAATCACTCAGAAGAAGACACGCCTTTTAGTAATGACTTCTTTGGGTTCTCAAAGGGCTCTGGGTAGACACGAGACGTCGGCGACAAAGGTCCGTTCTGCGGTGAAGAGGCCCACTGTGTTCTGAGGCTGGAAGGCCTCATGCAAAGAAGAAGCCGACTGCAAATCCTACCATCCTTTCCATTTATTTATTAAAGTTTTTAACCTCAGAATTTGTTGCGCATAAATCCTTACTCTTACTATTTCTTCTCCTGTCCTGTCATGTTACTTCTATTTTTCTTGTCAGTGGATTTTATTTAATTGCCTAAACCTGTACCTCAGTTCCAAATACTGTTCCCCACCCCTCAAAACATCCCCGTGATAACAGTGCTTTGTACATTGTGACACAATGTAAAATGAGTATATTTTTTCAAAGGAATTAGTAGGCCTCCCAAGAAAGGTTATTTAATAAACTGGTAGAAATAGCAGACAACTAAAGATTGTATGTCAGAAGTCACACTCAGGCTCATTCTTATGCTTTGTTAACTTTCCTTCTGAAGTCTGAGCTGGTCTCTCAATCATACTTACACTGAGTGAGCACTCGGGGGAAGAGGTTAGTATGTTCTTTAACAAACTGCAGAAGTCACCTTATCCCACTGGGAACACAAAGAAATCCTGAGAGTGAAACAGAATGATTCTGAGACAAATTACTGTAATGGAATCTGGAGGAGGAGTGAACTGAGAAGGCTCCCTCAAGCAACGACAAGATGAGATATGACTTTGATGCGTTATCATCTATTTTTGCATCCATTTGTGTAGCCATCCAGCCCATTGGATGCCCAGCTACTCAACAGCACAGGTATTCCATAAATGTGCTCAAGTGCTAATGCATGCAAGGCTCTGGTCCAGCCCTGGAGACAGACGGATAAGATACCATCCATTCTTTAAGGAGGTCACATATCACCAGGGGTCACATCCCATTTTCCCCTTTCTATTTCTCAGCTTCTATAAGACTAACCTCCCCTTGGAAGTATAATGTAACTTCTTCCACATGCTGCTCCTGAGTTCTTGGCTCTGAGCACACATACTTACAAACAGAGAACAAGGGGGTGTGCATCTTTATCAGCAATCACTGGGAAGGAGCTTTTTAAAAAAATAATATTCAGTGTCATGAAAAGAAATACAGCATGTAGAAGGGGAAGAGGGAAATTATGTGAGGAGGGCAGAAAAGCATGCACAGCATGGATAAAAATGCAAACGTTATTATAATTTATTCATTAAATCTACAGGAGAGAACACTCTCTTAGAAACACCCAACAGAGGCTAAACTTCCAGGACATTCCCCTTCCCTGGCTGAGTTTCAAAGACAGTGTAAGTGGGGTCCCAGAATGCTCTGCACTGGAACTCAAGGGCTGTCCTCCTGCCACAAGGAGGCCGTGCAGGATGCTCAGACAGTAGTTCACAGGCTCTTTCCTCGCCCAGCGCCCTGTGGGGAGCCCCGGAAGTCACCACCTCCGGGCTCTGGTCCCCACTGGGTCTGGAAGAGGCTGTGTGAACTTGAGCAAGTTCTTTGGCCTTCCTGGACTTCAGCTTTTTCATTTCTAGTGAAAATATCTACTCAGGCCATACCCAAGCCCCAGACTTGTGGGAGAGATACAGTGAGATAATGCACATGAGCACGTTCTGGAAAAGTAAGGTAAATCACCAGGGCCGATGTGGTTCTCACCTCCGTCGAATTCCCCACACAAAGGCTTCTGCTCCTCCCTCCTCTCCTTGCCTATTTCTCTGCCCCTTCAAGATATTCCTTCCTTGCCTGAAGTGATGCCACAGCACAAGCAACCAGCACCTGGTGGGCACGGCGGCCAGATGAGCACAGAGACTGTTTTGAGGAAGGGGTGACTTCTAATTCATTAAGTAAACTTTCTCAGAAGCATGGAGGGCCCCATGAGAGCCCCAGATCTCAACTGAAGGTCAGTGTATGCCAGCCCCAGCCAGGCAGGGACTCCTGAGCGTGACTGCCACTGTCTGGCCCAGGCTGCCTGCAGGCAGTGAGGCACTTGGGTCCACACTGGGAGAGACAGGGTGAAGAAGCTTCCCACCAAAGGGGGATGCCAGGGCAATTAGCCAGAGGAATGGCAAGGGGAGGCCAAAGAGCCACTCAAGCAAGTCTGGGATTGAGTAATACTTTTAGCATTCACCAGGTATACCATTCCAAACACTTTGAAAGTATAGTCACTGGCCCTGGCTGGGTAGTTCAGTTGCTTAGAGTGTCGTCCCGATACACCAAGGTTGTGGGTTTGATCTCCAGTCAGGGCACATACAAGAACCAATCAATGAATGCATAAGTAAGTGCAACAACAAATGGGTGTTTCTCTCTCGAATCAATAAATAAAAAAATTTTAAAAATATATTAAACCATTTAACTGTCACCACAACCTTGAGACAGGTGCTCTCATTTTGCTTATTTTTAATTTATTTTTTAAAAAGATTTTATTTATTTATTTCCAGAGAGAGGGGAAGGGAGGGAGAAAGAGGAGAGAAACATCCATGTATGGTTGCCTCTTACGTGCTCCCAATGGGGGACCTGGCCTACAACCCAGGCATATGTACCAGACTGGGAATCGAACCGGTGACCCTTTGCTTCACAGGCCAGCACTCAATCCACTGAGCCATACTGGTCAGGGCTTAGTTCCAAATATTTTCTAATTTCCTGGGGACTTCCTCTTTGACCCATGTTTAGAAATATGTTGCTTAACTTCCAAATACTTGGGTTTCTCCTGGATATCTCATTGCTACTGGTTTCTAATGAATGCCTTCTAGCTCCCCACCCCCTTGCCCTTGACGCCCACCCTGGGATCCTCCCTTCCCCTTGGGTCAGAATTCCCCATAAGCTTCAAGAGGACAGAGGCCAGGCCCACTTCTTCAATGCTGTGTCTCCAGTGATTAGTTCAGTGCCTGCCCCACATCACGGACGCAGCAAGTGTTTGTCAGAGGAGTCGATGCCTTCTTGGTTATTTCCTAAACCCTTTGTTACTATCTATGTAACTGAACTAGTTATCCAAGTACAGGTCAGCCTCACTAGTGTGTAGAATGGGAGCGTGAGCAGAGCAGGCACCTGAATATTCTAGACTCTCCAGGGCTTAGCTCAGTGCTGACGCAAAGGAAGGGGGTTACTACAGGACATCTGAGCAATAGCTCTATATAGAAAAATCTCAGTCTTTCTTCCAACATTGATGGGGATGTCTGATGGGGCTCTTGGTTTAAGGGACATCGACAGCATAATCAATGGTGTGCTTAACAGCAGACACCGGATGGGAAAACACTGGTTTTCTCCTGATGAAATAATAGGCCTCTCCTAATCATCAAAGGCATTCGTCCACGTGCCCCTTTTCCGAGATGTCCAGGAAGAACGGGACTACATGTGTTTTTTCAATGACTTTCTTTAACATCTAACATTTGATAGCATTTCTCAGCCTCTTTTATTGACTGACTTCTTTCTCCCAGATTGAGCTGTTTTGGGTCTCAGCGTATCTGCGTTTTTTGTTGGTTTTCTCAAGTGCATTTTCAAAGTAGGTGAGATCAATCAATCATGTGATCAATCAGTTAGGTTGCCAATACAATGCTGCCGAACAAGACTATCGTCATCCCATCGGGGAGTTAATTAGAATTCTTACCTTTTGATGGTTGGTGAAGGAAATGGGAACTTTTCCTGTGTACCTGAGGATGTTGTGGAAAGAGGGAGCCGCGGGGGTGGAGGTGGGACTGAGGGCAGGAGCCAGCCAGTGTGAACTCTCACCTGGGGAAGGCGCTCTGAGAGCCCCGGGCTGAGGCCCGGTTAATTGGTTCCAGTGCTTCCTTCTTCCCTGAAGGACTCCATGTCTTCCCTCGGGCTGTTTACAAAGGCTAAAATGTCTTCCTAGGCAAGGGGATGAAAATGTTTGGGAGCAGAAAGAATCCTGAGAGCTAGGGCTTACATCAAGCTGCCCCAGGGGGAAAGTGAGACCCCACAAAGAGCTGCAAACAGCAGGCTGCTGGGAAGATGGTACACACTAAGGCCTAGGGCTGCAGCTTTAGGGATGTGAAGGTCTGGCCTAGGGAAAGGACGCCAGTGGTTGGAGGTTAGGGGAACAGAACTGAGGAGCAATATGACAAAGCAAGCAACAGAAACCAGGATGGTTCCAAGTAGGACGGGGTCTCAGACTGACGGTGGGGATTATCCATCAACAGGCCACAGCAGTGTGAGAGGATACAAGGGCCCATGCCTCCCTCAGGAACACCTGGAGCATTCTTGGCTGGGCTGCCGAAATGTTGGAAACCAACTGGCAAACAGAAGGAAATGCCAGTTTTCAGACATCAGACCCATATGCATCTATGAACTAACTTGCACCCAGCCGTCCTCAGCTTGGAAGGCCAGGCATGGGGCCGTGGAGTGACTCCCTGGCCTCCAGGGTAAGAAGCCTGCTGGCCCGGATACACTGGCGGTTGGGCCCTGTGTCGCCAGGGCTCTGTCCCTCACACCACAATGCATCAGGGCCTGCAGGTCTCTTCCACCCCTAACCCCAGCAGCCCTCAGGGGAGGGCGCTCCTGCTGTTTCGGAATGAGCCGTCACTAGCAAGCCGAGTTTGTGCGGCCTGTCAGGTCTAAGGAGGCGATCCCTCAGAGCCTTCCGCGAGGGGGTTCCCTCTAGGCACAGCGCCGCCCCGCCCTCCGTTTCCCACAACAAGCACCAGCGCTCCTCCTCATCCCTATTTTAACGGCTAAAGACATGCACACCAAATGCTTCCTAATTACTACTTTCATGGCAGATGCAGTCATTTCCTTGGATTTTACTGCCATTAGTTTTCCTCACCGATTTATCCTTAGCTACTCTCCTTGAATCTTGCTTGCCTCCCCTGAGCCTTTTCCTCCTCGCTCCTCACGGCTTGTCAGCACGCCTCCAATCCCCGGGAGAGATGGAAAGCCTTGTAGAGCCCACTGCGCAAACACACATTCCTATTCATTTATCACATTTAGCATGCGCACTTCCACTCTCATCAAAACCGGCCCCAGCTCGCTAACTCATTTCCCTCTCCCAATTACAAATTAGTCCATTAGGCTGTCTGCAGTAGGCCCTCTGTTGCATCCTGGTAATGGCTTCTGAGATTTCCATCATAATCGTAATGGCTCCCTATGCAGCCGTGAGGGCAGATGGAGGCCGCTAGTGGGTAATGAGCTATCACGCTACCAAAGGGCACAGCCCTGGGCTCATTATTTAGTCTTGGCTGTTTTGTGAAAACAACAAGAAAGGTAAAATGCTGAAGGGAACACTTTAGCATATTAAATTAACACTTCTTGAAAATTCTCTCTGTAAACATGCCATATTTTCCCTTTATGCAGCATCCCCAGTGCTGGAACATACCATGGCAGGCTAGGGGGAGGGCTTGGGAGGAAAGAAGGAGGAGGGAAGGAGGGGGACTGGAGAGAAATGAGTCAGAAAAGGGGGCAAAATATGTCACCGGAGAACATTTCACAGCACGCCAGAGGAGACTTTGCTAGGCAGCTATCCCCCTCCCCCGTAACATTCGTGCTCCTCCCCCATCCCTCAAAGACAGAGGGGCCCTTAGCAGCAGCCAGCCCCACTTAAAGCCAGTTTGTCACCATGCACGCCATGAAAGGGCCTGCAGTGCGCAGACCAGGTATTGTCAGCGGCAGATTTTTAAATGATGCCATCCTATCATTTTTAAAGGGAAAATACAAAAAGAAACCCCACTCCAAAACAAATAAACATAAAACCAAAAACATCCACCATCGCCAATCCCTGATTCTGATACAACTATCCAAACACTTGACTGGAGATAGCATTTATTCTGGCCCAGCTCTGCACTAAGTACATCACATATGTTGCTATTAATTCATTCAACCTTCCCTACAGAACAGGGTTCGTTTTGGAGAGCAAAAGATCGGTCAAGTCCGGTGACTTCCCTAGGGCACAGGGAGGGCTGGGATGTGACTCCAGGAGTGTTACTCCCGAGCTCATGCTCATAAACTTCTCCTTCTGTGCCATGACGGGCCCTCTTGGGTGGACTGGCAGCCCCTGTTCCTTCTAGTGCTGACCCTTCTCTAGGATCCAGGGGCACTAACCTCACTGCCCCCATGCCTCCAACTAGGCCTCTTGGACATTTGTAGTAAGGTTTTCTAGTCAGATGCTGGCTTTTAATTTAAGAGTTTTTCCCTGAAGTTATCAATTCTTGCAAAATAGTTTATCTTTAAGTTCCCCCCACCCTTAAGTTCCCATAGTCTTGAAAATTTACTTCTTTACAATGTGGCAGCTCTGGGGGGCTGGCACTTAATACTTCATGCAGAGTTGGTTAGGTCCCTCAAAATATGTCTCTGAGATGTACTCTGACATGGAGATCTAGGTGCCAGCTCCCTCTCTGGACAGAAATGACAGCAGTTACACACATCACTGTCAGGAAAACGGTACAGGAACAAACGGGGTTTCTAATTGGAGCCAAGCCAGGCCAAGAATGAGCCCACAGTGGTATTGAGGACTCAGATGTGAGTCAGGAGGAGCTGGAGATACTTCTATTGTAAAAGTACAATAAATAATAACACAGTGACCTGTTTTCAAAAGCCTTTTCTCCCTTCAAAAGAGTCATCCTAAAACTTTCCTAAAATGCCTGAAGATGATCCAAAACCTATCATCCCATTCTGTTCTTTATTGGCTCTTAAATCCACTACCACATGGCTTCCCTCTGAAGGCTTGGAAGGGCTTTCACATCTATTATCTCATTCATCCCCACAACGAGACTGCGAGCCAACTAGGGGAGTCTGTAATTATCCCCAGGACACAGAAGAGGGAGGCAACTGGCTTGTCTAAGAGCAAGAATGAAAGCTGAGTCCCTGATTCCCAGTCAGGGGCTAACCCGCCACCCCACAGTTCCCTCGGGGCTCTGCAGCTCCAGAAGCCACAGACGCTGTTCCAAGTAAATCCCCAAGTCCTCCTCTGGTAACAGGACATGAGGTCGGGTTAGAAAAGCCTGCCTTCTAGGAGTGGAGACGGCCCGAGCCCAGAGTTCAGGATGGGTCCTGGTGTCAGCAGAGTGGAGAACCAGTCAACTTGGCTAGGTTGTAAAATACAAATTTATGAGCTGTTTTCGTTAAATTCCGATATGGATTTTTGAAACGAAAAGGATAGATGGATAGATGGCAGCAAGATGTTTAATCAATGTCATAAAATAGAACATTCATTGGGCTTCTCAAATGAAATTAATAATCTGTGTAGAAGTATCATTAGGAGGTAAGTGACATTCCAGGCTTTGATTTGTAACTTGCAGCAAATCTTACTTCCATATAATTCAAGCATTTTTAGGGATATTCGACTTTATTAAAAAATACCCAAACCTTTGCCCCTGTGCTTCCCAATCAAGCTTTTCTTTCCCTCCAGGACAAATCACTAAATAAAAAAGGGTACATTATCATATACATGCTTTAAATTAATGAAGACAGAAATATCATATTTAAATTAAATCAGGGATTTCTCACTTGCTGCTTATCAGGGGAACTTAGCTATCTTTAATAAGTTTTTTTTTTCCTTCTCCTTTTATCTGAGACCTGGGGCTTGAGCCGGCTCTGTCTGAGCTGATGAGACATCTCACTTTCATTCAAAAGGCTAAAGCAAGGGATAGAGTGAAATGCCGCTCTCCTACATAAATTCTAGAACCATAAAATAGCATTTTATAGCTGAAAGGGACCTTAAAACCACCTCGCCTTAGATCTTCATTCTACAGATGAGGAGCCTGGGGTCCAGGGAGAGGGGCACAGTGACAAACCAGAGAAAACAGGCCAGGCTCAGGTCCAAGGGACTCAGCCTAACCCACTAAGTCATGTACGCCCCCTTGCTCTCAAAATCAACACCAAATGGGGGAAATGGAAGCCGGACTCTAACACATCTGAGCCATGGGCACTCAGAGTCCATGTTCTTTTCTTTTTGTTTCATTTTGGCTTATTCTGGAAGAGGGAAGTGGAAGAGCATGACTAACTGGCAATAACAAGAGTAATGAAACCTCTCAATTCAGGTGCACCACCCTCGCAGGTAAACGCTGTGGAAATTTATCCTAATTAAAAAGTCCTTTGCTTTTCCCACAAGACTAGGCAGCGGGCTCTAAAGGTGGGGTGCTCTGCCTCTTCTGGGTAAATTGGAGCACACAGGGAAAAAAACACAGTTAAAAGCTACTCGAGGTGGAAAAGACCTCCATGCCAGCGGGCCCAGAGGGATGACGTGCCCTTCTGTTCTAAGTGCTCCTAGAGCTCAATCCCCAACCCCTCTGTCAATGTCCCCTGACACACACACACACACACACACACACACACACACACACACACACACACACACACAGGGGCCATGCAGAAGTTCATATTAAAAAGACTCATTAAAACAAAGGCAGAAAAAGAGATCACATATGGCATGCCCCTAACAGTGAGTTCCACATAAACATCCTCCCCGAATATATAAGTATGATTCTACACTTAAGAATGAGGGGCATGCTTCTACCTATCTATCTATCTATCTACCTACCTACCTACCTACCTACCTATTTATCTTACCTACCCACCTGTCCATCTGTCCATTCTCCCTCCTTCCCTCCTGCCACTTCAGACCTATTGGGGGAAAATCAGGAATGGGGGACATAAAGAATGCTGTTCACTCTGGTGAAACAGTCTGCTTTCAAGAATAAAACTTCACTGAGGATCCATGTGGTCTTTGGGGTGAGAGCACCAAAAATTACCAGGACAGTGTACCATGGTAACGTGCACCTCTGTAAACTCACTACTCAGAGTCAAGAAATTCCCATCGTCATGCCGCCTCCAGGGGCTTCCCCCTCACCCCAGAAATGTTCTGATCCTTTTTGCGGAAGAGCATATTGCTATCCTCATGGGATCCGGGCCCAGGCCCCGGCCCCAGCCACCCCTTGACACAAAGAGAAAGTGATCTGGTAAAATGGCAAACATCCAAAATGGAGAGCTACTCCTCTGGGGCCATTTGAGCAGGGACACTGCTTTTTATGAGTTCAAGTACATCACTATCATTATCGTTTTCTATTCTCTCCGTCGCTCTCCTTTCCCGGCCTCAAATCCTCTTCCCTTCCTTGACCCCCCAGATAATTGCCCCTCTGTTTCAGGTTGCGGTGGGGGCTAATCAGTGAGGAAGCCGCAGTGAGTTTAAGGAGGACAGGATGCCCCAGAGGTGGTGGGTAGGACGACCTGGAGCCTCATGAGAGATAGACAGTCATGGTAAGTGCCTGTGTCCTTACAGCTTTGTCCTCCAGAGTTCTCGGGGAGGAACACAGGATGTGTCTCACTGAACATTTCCTCCTAAACCCCTGAAATTTCATTACAATCGTTTATCTTCAAAGAAATCAAAATGCACCCCCAGCCCCCTGCCATGAAAAGGTTAGGTCTTTGCTCAAGCCCACGGACTTTAACCTCATAAATATTCCCAGCTATAAGACCTTATTAAGAAGGTATGTCTCCCAGGAGCATAAAACCATCAAGCTGTAAATTTTATTTAATTTCCCATGAGATCTTATGGCCTCATACATATAATTAGAGTGCAGTATAGAGCACTTTTTTTGTGTTTTGTCAATAAATCACCAGGGAACAATCAACGTTTAAGAGGACAAGCTTTAATGATTTTTCAGACCCCTAAGCAATCGGGCCTCCACAATGGCAAGCCAGTCTTTAACCTCACCTAACTAGGACTGCGGACTGTGGCATCAGGTAGGACCCCGAACGCTTAATCCTATTAGATTTTCCAGCCCAGACAATCACGGCAGAACACCCAAGGGACGTATTGATTTTGATGTGACCGACAGAGAAGACAAGCCGACCTACTGACAGTGCTTTATTAAGTGTTTACAAATTAAATATCTGAAGGCCTGCCATAGGCCCAGCTCAGTTAAATGGACCAACGTTGAGATGTGTGAACTGCACCCAGAGGAAATGTGTCAGCCCCGAGGAGGCTTGGGGGGAATGACTGGCAGGACCCACTCCCTTGATTTCAGAACCAGTTCTTTCAGAGTCAGGACGCTTCCAGAGAAGTTCCATCCAGGCAACCTGCTGCTGGTGTTGAGCTGGCCATGAGCACAAACACACGATGTGGCATTTGTTCATGTCAGAATATGCTTGTCAGATGAAAGAACAAACGTCTGCCTTCCTTGGTTAGGGCTCCAGAAGAAAGAATCTTGTTGCTTCGGGTTTCTCCTCACACTGTGCTTTCTAAGCAAGTCTGCATTTCAGTACCTAAGTCGTGAGCCCTTAGATCTACATTTGGTTTGAGAGGTGAACCAGATTAACTCCTTTCCTTGTGCTCCTTCCTTGCTCAGAGACATTGGAAAGACTCCACAGTTCACAGCCAGGCATTCAGCACTTGCCCTTCATGATGTTCCTCCGCATTTCTGCTCTTTTCCCCTAGACACATCCGAGCCATCGCACGTGTGTGGTGCCGACATGCTGACACTTCCCTCCCTGTCTTTCTTCACAGTGCCCTTCACCACAAAGATGCTCCCTGCCCCAATGGAGCTACTGAAATCCCACCAGCCTTCAAGACTGATGAAATTTCTCCTTTTCCTGAAAGTCTCTGATTACCCCAGAAAGGATGTTCTCTGAGCTCCCAACCACCCATCATTTCCTGCCAGTCCACTGTGTTTTCCTATGGCTGTCTGGTGTCCCAGCTAGAAGAGTTCCTTGAGCTCCCACTTCTCTCCTTCCCGCTCTCTTCTGCCACTTGGGTATCAAGCTATGGGTCCCAGCACAGGATGGGCTGTGGACTGACCGGCGGACCAGGTGCTCCTGAGGTACAGGTGTCCTTACCACCCGCATCATCCAAAGATGCTCACGGAACAAAGATGAAAAAATGACTCAAGCGGGTCTCTCTCCAGGTTAGTTCAGCAAGTCATTTGCCCAAAATGAAAAAAAGGGGATTGGGCCTAGGTGAGCCTTAACGATTTGCTCTGTTCTGTGACTTTCTGAGCTGTCAAAATAAGTGTCCACTGATGCAGCAACCTACCTTAGAAAAGGCATATACTTGGTTACGTTATCATTTTCTTCTGAGCTATTTCTACCTCAAAGTTTTGAACTAACTTTAAAATGGTGCATCTACCATGGCTTATGTGTTAGTGCGTCTGATGACCTGGCTTAGACACCTGGTCAAAGTCCGTTATGTGCATGCACAAGGGTATGCACATGGGTACACACATGTGTGCACTGGACGTATCTGTTCTACTCATTCTTTTCCTGACTCACTTGAGAGAGATCCAGTCCAACAGAGCAATGGAGGCTAAGGATCACTGCAGTGAGAAAGACGTCTTTCAGGACAGCCTTGCCTGTTGTCTGCCTGTGAGTGATGCCGTAACATCCTTTTCAAGTGTTTTCAGGCAGCCAACACCACGCTCTGCCTCAGGCATCATCATTTGCTTTTTTTTTTTTTTGAAAGTCAGCACTTAGCATGGTAGCTGGCACACAGGAAAACCTCAAAAAATGTAAGCTATTGTTATTTTTACAATCTTCATTATATCCTTCTGTCCTGTGCTTACCTTTCATCCCCTGATACCCTAGTTTTCTCTAGACCCAGGATTTTCAAAGTGAGCTGTGAAAAGCTGATTTAGGGTGAGCAGGGTGGAGAGGGAAGCTCCAGGCATTCAGACTCCCTTCTCTGTTTCCAGATTAGGCTTCCATCCCATGTCTAACATAAATGAAAAAAAGAGTTCGGCAAGTAGAAAAAATCTGAAAATCAAAGCCTTGGACCAGGTGTCTAGTCTCTGGCATCATTTTTTCAAGTACTAAATGACCAAAGAGTCATATGGCAAAAATGATTTATTCTGGTGAACTGGAAATCAATCTGCATTACGGGGGAAGAGCTATTCCATGAATCATTATTAAGGTCGGCCCCCCTTCTCTCCACGTGTCTAGGCTACTCACAGAGGACAGGGCTTGGTGGTTGACATTGTTGACTTTGGGAAGTGGCATGTGTGGGGCACGTGAGTGCTGCTGCATGGGAGAAGTGCTGGTGTCCGCCGTCGTCGAGAAAAACTCTTGCCCCAATGTGCCCCTGAAGGGTCCGGGCAGTGCTGGGTTTCAGAATCAAGCTCCATAAAACAAATGGCCGCAGAAGGCCCTCCCCCACCTCGCGGTGCGGTAATTCACAAAACCCGCTGAGGGGATTTTTATGGCCTTCTATTAATTTCATTTAGGAAAGAAGTGAAAAGGGCATCGTCAAGATTTTTAAAAATCATTTAAAAGGGTCTTCACTTCGGTTCATAGTGATGCCTTAGCACAAAAAATGCACTGATATACCATAAAACTGTGCTAAGATACTATTTTCTTCATCATTTTTATATGACCTCCTTTTGTCTGCACTGAACTACCAAGATACAAAATAGACTGGGTAATTAAATTTTCTCTTCATTTTCATTTTAGTTCAATAAGTATTAATCGAGTATTTAGAATATGCCAAGCACTGTGTTAAGGGTCTGGTAACATAATATCTCACCTCACTTTCAAGAAGCTCAAAGTTCTGTAAATTCATTTAAAAAATCTAAAATTCATAATCATCTGTGTACATGTGTAATCATTTGTGATGGTCTTATCCACACTGACTTTAATTTGATGTTAAGAGTTTTATAACCAGTTAGATACTGGGAAAAAAAAACATGTAGAGCAAAAGGAAAAACAAGTAAGGACCACCAATAATGGGTGAGGTATCCTTTTTTGTGTTGGCGGACTTACGAGAGCCTTAAAAGAAGTGATGGTCTTAAAGGGGGAGAGAGGAGCAGATGGCATGGCGGTGTCATCCCAGTTGCACACAGAGGCAGGTGCACATAAAGGAAAAGTAGGGCTTGGTAGGTTGAGTAGATTTAAATCTAAAAGAAAAGCGACAGAGGGGAATCAGCAGTGGGTGGAGATTTTCTGGGAAGGCCCCTGACGGTGAGGCAGGCAGTCACTCGTCCTCCATTACCAATAGCGGATTCCCATTCTCAGAGCACGAGAAGCCGTCCTCCATCGGAAACGCATCTGTCACAGACAGCATCTGCACGGGGGCCTCCCTGTCCAGAGAGCAGTCAGTGTGCTAGGGCGGTGTCAGAATGCAGACTACATTATGAGACACAGAGGATTTAATAGCAGTTATTTTGGGGGGGGGTGGAATTATGAGTGATCTTTATTTACCTCTCTGTACTTATCTTTATTTTTGATATTGAAAATGTCTTACTTTTATAATAGAAAGGCAACACATGTTATTTTTCAAAACGGTTAACAACCAGAACAGCAGGACATAAAAAGGAAGAAAGAAAATGAGATCGCGTCCACAGAGCAGTCCAAGTCCCATTGACATCCTTTCAGATGAAGGCTGCCCTCCTCACACTGTCATCTCTGTTGCTGTGGGCGGTCACAGCAATTCTCCCCGCTGGGCTGTGGGTGCCACACTTGCTATTTTATCAAGGCTCATGACCAAGTCTCAGGGATCCTCACTCTGTAGGGCAGCAGCTGCTGGGCACTCAGACCATCACCGCTGACCCGGGGAAGGCCCAGTTTGGAGGCGGTGGAAAAGCAGGACGGTGAACTGCAAGTTTTTCCCCATGATAACCCAACAGCTTTGCCGGTTGAGAAGGGTGTATGCTTATTTTTTGCTGTTTTATTGTTTCTGAGCTTGGAAAGGGAAATACACACCAAGGCTGGAGGCCTTTTAATCATATCATTTGACAATCACAAAACTCTCCCAAGTACTTTAAGTATGTTAATGATCCAAGATTTAATATTCTTACCCAGCTTGCACAAACCTATAAATAGGCTCATCTCAGGGTTATTGCTGTTATAAATTAATTATGGAAATGTCAACCAAATCAGGTATGAGCCAGTGGAGTAATGGGAGGGCAGTGATCCACGGAGCAGAGGGCGGCTCTGAGGATGCCCTCTGTGCAAAGTTCACAGCTTCTGGCCATCGGCGTCCAGGGAGCTTAACCTTGAGGAAGACACTCAAAGTTAATTTCCTCCCCAGTAATTGAGGGAGGCCAGAGAAGTGACTTGGACTACCTTTGTGCCTTTCTCTTTACATGACCTGCCACTACCTCACTGGGAAGCGGGAGGCAAAATTGGCACGCCCATCTTTCTTTAAATGAGGAAACAGGTATCTGGGAGCTTATCTATATTGGATTAATGTTAGGTATGCCGCCATCCCTCACTGATCCTGCTGTTGATAAATGAAAAAATATGGCTGGGAGAGGAAGTGGTGAGGAACCACTGCTTCATTTGAAAGGAATACTTTCTAGTGCGCGGACATCACTATTCTTAAAAGGGCTAGAGCCAGCCCGGAACGGTCCAAGGGTGGTAGAAGGTCAAAATAAACTCTATATTTAGACAACACTTTCTTCCCACAAGTCAAAAACCTAGATTTTTATCTAAATAGCATATTTTGAGGACTTGTACGAAACCCAGAAAAGACCTGGTATCTTCCCGAAAAGACCTGAAACAAGGAAGAGGCTGTTCTGACTCATTTAAATTGCTCCCCTTTGGAGAAGATTCTGGGGTCTCCGGCTCTGAATATAAATTCAAGCAAGTAGTATGGTTCATAAAGGGATATAAGGTGCTCCTAACCACCACAGTTTATTGGGCACTATTAGGCACTGTGGTCTACACTCCTCATGTTTAATCATTCAGCTTTTTGAGAGGGGCATTACCATGCTCCTTTTACTGTGAGGAAATAGGCGCTAAGAAGTTAACTAACTTGCTGAGAGCCACAAAACTTGTACATGGCGGACTCAGAATCTGAACCCAGGTGTGTAACTCCAGAGATAGTTAAGGTTGACACAAGTGGACATACTGTGGTCTGAGCACCTTGCAAGGTCCTTTGCTCCAGCCTTCCGACCTCGTGAAGATGAACGTATAAACTAGATGGGAATCTCACCTCCTCTTTAGAATCTCTGAGAACAGTCCATTCAACACATGCCTTAGAAAAACATGTATGCACTTTTATGCCATTGTAACAAACTACCAGCATGCGATACCTCTAATTGACTTATGTGTTGGGGGGACTGTCCTCCCAAAGTTCATTTTGGATTCAAACACCGAAGTATCACGTCTGCTCAAAAGACTCTTTGTCTCTTATTTTGTTTAATGGTAATAGCAATACTGTTAACCTTCCTTGACCTATTTATAGGGTTGGCATTAGCGGCCATAGGGTCAATGAGTCAGCTTCGAGAGGAGAGGTCTGAGCCATTGGAACTCAGTGGCGCCTCACCCTGGGGCCCACGGAGCTGTCTGAATCCCAGCGCTCCCCTACCAATTGCTCTGGACAAGTCCCTGAACCTCACTCTCAGTGCCGTGTACCTTACAGTGTCGGTGTGGGGTTGGGAAGAGGACATGCAGAGTCTCAGGATCAGGATCGCTGGCACAGATCCTGTATGAAACCGCACCGTTAGTCAACCTCTCCTGCTGTTTTGTCTTGTCCCCTTAGTCCCAATTAGGCGATAAATTCCTTCGGGGTGTAGTGTCTCATTTACACTTTCTGTGCCCCTGGACGCATTCAGCACAGCGATTTATTGACTGATAGCATATTTCTTTTCAAATGAAATAGGTTAAAACGTTATAATTGAACACCCCTATATGTGAGGCACTGTGGGGGAAATTAACAGAGTTTATAAATGACTGAATGCTGTGGGAGAAATCATCCAGAAGATGTAGTCCCAGCCATTTAGGTTCTTAAATGCAGCTCGGAACACTAGGGGGAAAAGCACTGATCAGAAATAAAACCAGTCAACATTATGAAGGATAAAAAGAGTGCAGAAAATGGGATGATTTCATGGAGAGAGGATAGATCACTTCTGGCCGGGCAGACTTCACTGGAGAGGGGGGGCCTGATTGAGCACGAAGCATAGCGAGGACTGGCTTCAGTCGTACTCAGAACATTTACTAACTGTTCCTCCCCAGCTACAAAGTTTTGCACATTAGGGGCAGGTAAGATTTTTCTGCCAAAAAGAAACAATGGAACAATTTCTCTAGCCGGGGGCAGGCAGAGTGTGGGCAGGAGGCCCTTCACACATCAGACCGGCAAATAGTCCACATACCAGGCCTCCAGGCAGAGATTCCAGGGGCTTAAGGTCTTCCACTTACATCTTCAAAAAGAGAACAACAAACAAATTAAAAAGCAGATATAAATGTCATTGCCTTCTGGGGTAACCTGATTTGAGGAAGGTTACAGGTTCCATTTCAGTGGAGATGGAGACAGGCCCCAGATCTCCCCAAAGGAGCTCGAGGCAGACCTAAACTGAGGGAAAAGAAAACATCCCATATCCTGATCAACAGCTTCCACCATAAAGTATTTTAAGATCTATTTCCTGGTTCCCCACGGTGGGTCCTAATTAAATGAGTTTTCCTGCCTGCGTCGGGCATCTCTGGGGACGTCACTGACTGAGTGGGAATGTAACCAAAGGCTATAAAACTGAGATGGTGAACAAGGGCTTACACTTGACTGCCCACCCTGAATTGTGTCTCCCCTACACAGGACGGATGAATGAGGCACATATGAGGGGGCTTTATGTGCCTCCATGAGGGATTATACATACGTATTCCTTATCTCAAAAGATCAGAAGACCTGGACTACAAAGACTTACTAAAGCCAAGCTCTCAGTGGAGGTGTAGCAAGTTCTAATTGTTAAGTAGGATGTTTTTGGGAATGGTGTTCTGAGACAAAGAGATTGATCGATGACAGAGATTTTCAACTGCTGTGCCACAAGCAATTTCAAAACATGCAATACCTGACTATATAGTTAGGGGCACTGACCTCTTTTTCCTTAGATTGTCAAATAAAAAAAAAAATGACAGCAGCCAATACAACAATAGCTGTTCAGTGTGTAGGAATCAAAATTGTCAGGTCGGCAAAAATATTTTTTTTCGGTGTGCTGCAGAATTTTGGTAATTAGTTTAGGTGTGCCATGAGATGAAAAAGGCTGAAAATTGCTCTATGACAAAGAAAAAGAAAACTTGGGCCATTCACTGGGAGACTCTGGGGTCTGCGTTTGAAAGCAGGATCGGACTGAGGCCTCCCAGGAGGCTGGGCTTGCAAGTGATAACTGCTGCAAAGACAGAAGCCGGGGCTGGTGGGAGGGCAGCCACAATGGAAGTGAGTAAACTTGATGTTGGGAGTCATATTTCCTAATTACATGTTACCCTCTGTGAGAACTCTCTGGCCCACAGCCTTCAGATCAGTCTTATTAGATGCTCCAGCGTGTTCTCTGCTGCACTATTTGGAATCAAGGTAGTATTGACACGGGAGTGCAAAGGGGGTTGAAGTGTCCCCTGAAGACAGTTTGATAAATAGCAGATGATTTCTGAGTGATTGCTGAGGCCAAGGTGAATCTGTGGGCAAAAAGAGTTTGCACCACAGAGTGGAACACCTTCTAAACATACGGAATGTCTTCCTCCTCTGCCGTGCTTGGAGAAGCAGGTATGACTTTATCAAGGAAGCTACCAGATACCCTTGAAATGTGGGATCTGGTAAGACATAACCCTCGCCTTCAAGAAACATGGCTGTGCCTGATACACTGGCCATGGGACAGCTCGTGGGCTAGGAATGGGTTTGTCCCAGCAGGTTTTACAGTCTGATTTCAATGGAAAGGAGGCCCTCACCACAAAAGCATCACCTGAGGGGCTTCCATTCTGAGGACGGCAAAAACGCACGTTCTAGTCTCTGAGAACTCTGCCTGCTCCAATCGGAAAGGGTGAGACTGCTAAGTCTGTGTGGCCCTGTGCTTATGGAAGGCATTAAGGGAACCAAGCCTCCCCCACAGGATATGAGAGGCCTGGATATATTCTCAAGCAACTCAGCTTCATGCCATTTTGTTAAAATCAAAACAAAATCTCACCTCATCATGATGCCCTTGGTTTTGTGCTCTTAAAACCAGAATCATGCAGAAAGCAGCACACAGACCAACTTACAGAGTTCACAGCAACTGATAAAACTAGAATTCTGTAGTGACCTGGTGAGGAATGGCTGCTCATAAACGGAGGAGGGATTTGCTAACTATGCAGGTTTGTTGCCAGGCCATTACGGCTTATTTAAAACAGGCTAACGCTGACTCTGGTTACATGCTGAAATTCATAAAACTTTTGAACATGTTATGTTAGTCTTATAAAATTGGAATGCATGTGTACAGTATATTTTAAAGACTTTCAAATATTAAGCATTTCACACAAGCTGTGAAAAACGCTCGGTTCCCCTCCCACTCCTTCCTGGCTTTCCTATTTCAGCATCAAATGTTATTCGGGGATAATGAAAACCAGAGAAGTCTATGCCTGAATAACTAGGTTGTCTGACTGCATTACAGGAAAATGAAAGATCGGACTGCAATTGGAAAGGGCCAACTTAGCTACAGAGCCTCGGGAAGGACATACATCTTGTAACCAACGAAGTTTACTGATGTAGCCCCCTGGATACCTGATTCAGTGCCATGGCTCTGGTGCAAGAAATTCAATTTCTCTCCACTGAGCTCCACAAAAATGCTAATCAACGGGAGGGGTTAAACTTGACATGAAACAAGGATCTGAGGTACTTTCTGTGATGTCTAATCCAATCAGAGATGACAGAGGGGTAAGAACAGGAGCTGGCCAGACCTCAGAAACTAATGTTTTTCTCCAAATATGCCTGTTTCTACTTACAGATGTATTGCTCTAAAAATGCAGACTAGTGTGTTGAAATCTTGATTATGGATGGTGAGTTTCCCTAATCCTTTTAAACAAAGCTTTCCGCAATGTTGTGTTAGCATACTTATTCCCGTTAGCTAGCTGGTGCGTTTTCAGTGGCTGGTAATTACTTTAAACAATGCTTTGGTACACTTGCACAGAGATGAATGCCCGGCAATCAGCACCACACAGGCACCCTGCTCTCCAGGTTCGCCCATGCGCAGAGGCTGGGTGAGGCTCAGGGCGGGAAGCAGCTCCTCTAAGGTTCCTTTCTGTTTGAGACAGTATGGTTATTTCCCAAAACACAACCAAAACCAGAAAAACCAAAGCAAAAAAAAAAAAAAGAAAGAAAAAAACCCCCAACTCTCCTATGGATATATATATTAGATATGGCTGGGAATTCTGATTTGGGGTTCTGTCATATACATCACAGCTGCTCGGTCCATCAGCCCATCTCAGGAATGTGACGGGGGGGGGGGGATGTGGCACGTCACCTGAAAGCTATGGCAAAAGGTAAGGAGTAGCATGGTGACAATTTAGTTTTGTTTTCTATAGCTTAAAGTTTAATGGGAGCTATTTTGAATGGCCAACACCTACAGGGTATAGGGGTAAGAGGCTGATATTAAGATTCATTTTTCTAGAACCAGACTGCTGTGTGCTGGCCCAGATGGATGAGTGAATAGCTGGTTTTTTCAGGCAGTGACCGGCAGCCTTAACTGAGGTGGGAGCCTCTACCCTCACCCCCCACCGCTCTTGCCCTCCCTCACTCCACTGTTACCCCACTGGCCCGCTTGCTGTTCCTCAAACACACCCCGTGCGCTCCTACCTCAGGGCCTTGAATTTCCTGTGCAATTTGTCTGGCATATTGCCCCCCTCCCCATCCCTGCCCTCCATCCATGTCTCATTTCCTTCAGATCTTTGCTTAAATGACATATTTTCAGTAAGACCTTCCTTGACTATATTTAATATTGCATCCCTTCCTACTCTGTTTCCTCTCTCTATATACAGCACATCAGCTGATATACTAATTAGTCTACCATCTAAATGTTTTGTCTATATTGCCACGATTAGCCTTATGAAGGCAGGGGAGACAGAGACAGATCCCTTGTTCTCATAATGTCGTGCCTGACGTAGGGTAGGCATGCGAAAACATTGTTTAGAAAATGAATTGAAGTTAGGGAAACTAATACAGTAATTTTAGGGAATTTGGACACAAAACCGACAATTTTCTTATATATCTCAGAGTCTCAATGTATGAAAGAATGACACACCTGCTCCTTTAATGTTTTCAAGATCCTCTGAGAAGGAAACCAAATTCCTTAATTTAAATTCCAGCCATATATCTCCCTCCCTGTCTCCCCAACCTACCCAGCCAGTTCTGGATACCCTTTTTCTTTTCCTTGTCTAAAGAACAGCACTAGGAAGGTCATAAGAAAAACCTGCATGGAAGAATGGCCATGTTTTCTTGATTATAGCCATAAACTCTCGAAACAGTATATCCAACAAGGGACTTCCTCAAATACCATTTGAATTGGAACCTCTTTCTTCAAGAATCCTTCTTTCAACAGCCTTTGTGCGGTGGAATAGACATATCCAGTGGGCTGCTGGGTTAATTACAGCTCTGCATACCTCTAACTGTCCCGGGGGGAAGAGCCCGTCTTGCTTTGCCTGTTTAAAGGTGTCACTTGCCTGACTTCCTTCTTGATCTCCTTATATTATTTCCAGCCTGCCCTTCCCCAAGAATGATTCCCTGTAAATATATCCAGGAAATTCACAGGCTGAAAACACACTGCTGGGGGTCAGATCCCCACGGCTTTCCTTTCTGACAGACTACTATACAATGCCGTTTGTTCCTGATTTGGCTAGAGGGCAAGAGAAGTGGGGAACAGGGGGAGGAGCAGCCAATGCGGGGGTTCCCTTTGGGGCTGGAAGTAAAGACCTTCTCCACAACCCACAGGCTCCTCTTTCACTGCCCTTTGATCCTCACGATTCTCTCCACTCCGACCCTCGTTCTTATTTTCAGATGCTGCATTGTGTCTGCTCACTGAATAAATCTCCTTGTAATCACACCTGAAGCTCATCCAGTCTCAGTTTACACACCTGCAATCCTGTGTGGCCGTGTCCATGTTTAAGAAGTGCTGAGTATAAGAAATGCATTCTGTATGTGGAATGGAAATGTTACAGTACTAACTCCATGGCCAAATTTAATCTCCAACAAGCAGACCTCAAACACTGGAACCAGCGATCATCTTGACCATGAAGCTTTCTTTACATTCAATGTCCCCACTTCCCTCTCCCACCTGTCCTGGGTTTTGAGTTTTAACAGTGCTGTCTGGATGGCCAAATACTGCACTGTTCCCTGATGTTTCTCTTTCTCCACTAAGTGGAGTTGTCCAGAGGCTGCTAGGTGGGGCTGGTAATGGCCAGTCGAACAAGGGACTGAAGTCACCGGGAAGCTGAGGTCTCCTGCCTGCTTGGTCCTAATCCTAACAGACATCAGAGCCCGAGGCAGGGTGGGGGCCTGGGGACAAAACTGTTCCCCGCTGGTCACTCTAAATGCAATATAGCATATAATACGGTTAGCTTTTGCTCAAATAGCATTCTTGCCAAGATTACAGTACATCATCACTACAATTTCTGCGTCATTTTTGCATCTACTCTTGCTAAGCCACCTGTGTCTCTTGCTGTACTTGAAGAGCCATGAAGTTACGCTACTCTACGGTGTTCTGCAGAGCGATTCTTCAAACACACGAATCAGGTCCCATCGCCCGTATGGTGAAAACCTTCCAGTGTTGTCCCCTCTCCCTCCGACAACCCCCGGAGCCCCTTAAGCTTCGGAATCTGGTCACTGTCTACAGCATATGTGACACATGGTCTCAATCTGTTTATATGAAGATAGAAAGACTACTTTTGCTTGCAGATATTTCAGTAAGCAATTGGCGGGGGAGCAAGGAAGATTTAGACCTTGCTTTTTCTACTTCTAACAGGGGTGTCCAACCTTTTGGCATCTCTGGGCCACACTGGAAGAACTGTCTTGGGCCACACATTAAATACATTGTGACATGTAATCACACACACAAAAAAAAAAATTCTCAGCCCTGGCTGGTGTAGCTCAGTGGATTGAGTGCGGGCTGGGAACCAAGGGGTCCCGGTTCAATTCCCAGTCAGGGCACATGCCTGGGTTGCGGGCCAGGTCCCCAAAGAGGGCCATGTGAGAGGCAACCATACATTGCTATTTCTCTCCCTCTCTTTCTCCGTCCCTTCCCCTCTTTCTAAAAATAAATAAATAAAATCTTTAAAAAAAATCTCATAATGTTTTAAGTAAATTTATGATTTTGTGGTAGGCCGCATTCGCAGCCGTCCTGGGCTATATGCAGCCTGCAGACCACAGGTTGGACACCCCTGCCTAGGAGGGAAAACTATAATGGAAGTTAAGAATCTGTCAGATGTCAGCTGAACCTACTGTGGTAATCATTTCATGATATATGTAAATCAAACCATCATGCTGTATGCCTCAAGTTTATACAGTGATGTGTGCCAATTACTTCTCAATAAAACTGGAAAAAAAGTGTTTATCAGAGGTTCAGGCTTTGGACAACAGTTCCTCCAGCAGCAGAGATTAAGGACAGCCTCCGGCTTCAAAAGTGGTTAAGACGCCAGTCCAGTTCGCCTACTTAGATTGATCATTTCGTCTTTTATTTAATCTCATTGGGGCTCAGTTTCCTCACATATAAAATGGGGGTAATTGAAAGCACTCACCTCATGAGGTTGTGTAAGGATTAAATCAGATAATAGCAAGAGAAAAATCAATACAGAGCCTGACACAAAGGAAGTATTCAATAAATGCTAAATGCACACCTGCAACAGGGTATTTATTTCTCTCCCAAGTGATCCCACCTGGTTTCAGTACCTTCCCCTCCTAACAGGTCGGATTTCCATCCGACTCTCCATCCCATGAAGTCTCAGTCCTACTCACCAGAGTCATATTTACTCAGCCAGAGGAAGATGTAGGTGTTGTGGAGTCTGAAGCTTTAACACATATGGGGAGTGCTTTTTAAGAAAAAGAGCACAAAGTTATGAATATAAGATTAGGCAGAGGCTTTAGAAGAGGTGCTGGCAAGCAAAGTGCCTTGAGGCTTAAACTTCTAGCTTCCTGGTAAATGCACCCCACTTTTATGTACGGTGCAGTGAGAGATCAGAGTCTCTGTGTCCTCGTCTGGGAAATGAAACCAACAGTATCTCATTTAGTTCCTACAACCGACCCTGGGAGGAGATGACTGTTTCACATTCTCCCTCATCAGTTGTCAAATTTTGCTTATTTGATCTCCGAAATGAACACGATCCCTTTTCTTTTCTCAACCTCCGCAACTGCCTACTGTGAGTCCCCACAGCCCGTCCTCTGCACAGTAGCCACAGCCAGCTTTTTGAAGGACAAATCGGATCACGCCTGTCCCTGCTTTAAACACCACACTGACCTCCGATTGGTCTTCTGAAGACCGTAACTGCACACACACACGCGCACGCACACTCTCATTTGTTACTTCATGTCTTTGTCTCACACTAATTTTTAAAATCAACATACTTTATTTTACGAGAGTCTTACAACTACAGACAGAGATTATATATTTCATTCATATGTGCATGGAATGGCTACAAAATTAATCATGTATTTCTCCACAAAGAAAATCGTAATGCAGAACAGAGATTTTAAAGGCTATATTTTACACTAAATGTTTAGGGCAGGGGACATGTCCATTCTGTTTGTTCTGTGTCCCTAGAGCCTTCTTTATGATTTAGCGCACAGTGGGTTTTGATCCTTACATATCAAAGAAAAACAAATGAATACATCTATGGTACATGTGACTTGCTAAGCTGCTTTGCTAAGCACATAGAAGATACTGAATTTCACTATTACAATATTCTGATCATTTATAGACTGGTGGGCAAGGTTGTAATTACTACATAATTAATATTATCTGATGGATTATAGGCAGTAAAAATGTCTTTCTTACCAAAACATAACAATTTCTCCCAGAGCAGCTAATGACATAGTTTATCAGGAGTGCTTCCTCTTGCTCAATACGATGGACCTCTTGTTTGGGAAACGGTCTCTCTGAGCAACCTCACTTTCCTAAACATACAAGATGGGTCGCATAGCTCATTAAGAGTCTGACACTCATGCCAGTGAAGAAACCGAAACTCCATTTCTTATCACCAACCTCAGAGGCAGCTACCTCCATGCTCCCCACTCTCTTTCAGGTTTAGAGGACATGGAGAGAACACCCCCGTAACCAGCAACCTCCTTCTCTCTACCTCCTGCCCCAGACCTTCAGTCTTAACTGGGCTTCCCTGATCTCTGCTCCAGGCTTCACAGCCTCCGTCCCTCCCTCAGCCTATCTCCTCTAGGAAGCAGCCCTCCTCCAGCTCCTTCTCCCTCCCGCTTGCACCAACACACGCATGCCGCTACAGCTTGCCTCCGCAGGAAGAACAGCAGCCTTGCTCAGGCCCGCTCTTAGCTGTGGACTTCCAGCCACACACAGACTCTGGGGTAATCCTGACAACGTCCTTGGTTTACTGCAGCTCCTATGAGACTGCTCCAGAATGAGGGCTAAGTATTCTCTCCACATGGGCCCTCTGTCCCCCCATCGCCTCCTTTGTTGTCATGGCACAAGTCCTGGCATTTACCAGCAACTGGCCATCCACTATCATCAGCCTAATGATTCAAAGAGGCCAGGTTATAAAGTGCTCAAAAAGCAAAGAAGAAAATACCGAGGATTTTACCTCTTCCAACATGGCACCAGCTTCTTCTGACCAATGTGGAGGGATTCTGTACTGTTAGCTGCCTGTCTTGGGCGATCTACCCTGGCTGCCTGGTCTCTCCCTGGGAATGAGAAATTTTGTCCCCAAGGCACAGGTTTCAGGCATTTGTCAGCAGCAGCAGAAGTGCCCTTGGGATAGAGTCCTTCCTGATCCTTCCCCCAAATGACCTCACTACAAATGTCCAGGAACAGAACAGTCCTAAGGCCTTTCTCAAGTGCAGGTGGAGGCAGAAGAATGCACCCCGAGGGCAAGTCCTCTGTTGTTCTTTCTGCTCAGAGTCCAAGGACCAAACTGGAGGTGGAAACCAGAAAGCGGCTGAGGAAGGCTTCATTCAGCCCCTAAGAGTCAGTACAGTAGGTGGTAGACTTTCTTGATTTTTTCCTTCTCTTTCTATCTCTTTTTTTAAATGGGAAACACTAGGAGCTAAGAATGCCATCAATGAGAAGATGCCAGATGGAGGGAGGCAGAGGAGGTAAGTGGGATAATGAAGAGGCAAGACTTTCCAGTGCTGAAATGGGGAGACGAGACCGTCCCCCGCACTGGGAAACAGCCTACAAACAGTGAGGACATTTCAGAATGACCTAAATAAAAACCCGTCATCTGGACATTCAAGATCCTAAAAGTGGATTAACCTAGACCCGTGTAACCTGGCCAACCATATATTCCAGTTACCCAGAAGCTCACTCCTTTCCCCCTAAACAGTGTTGATTACCATTCCTCCTGCCCAAAGCATCTTTCCCCGGTGCCTTCCAAAATCGACTCATCCTTTACCACCCATGCAGAAGACTAACCGTGCCAGCTGTGAGATGCTGGCGAGTTCCCTAAAGTGTCTGTGCCTCAGTGACCTCAGTTTCAAATGGGGATACTAAACATGGTGCCCACTCCACTGTGCCATTGTAGAGGGTAATGGAGTTGATCTATGTGAAGTGCTTAGAAATGCTGGGCATCCCATGGGTGCCAACAAATGCCACTTTTTCCTACAGTGTAATAATACCTGTTGTAGCACTTCAATCATAGGCTGTTCTGAATACTTCTGGAAGGGACTCAGAAAGGCCTCCTCTGTTTCCTCAACCAGTCTGGAAGCTCTCGGAGGACAGATGTTATACCTATAAGCTATCTGAAATATCCCAAAGCAATATACATACTAGGGAGTCAAAGGAACAACATCCCTGAGTGTCTACTCTGTGTCAGGCAGTGCAACAGACACCGGAGAAACAAATGGAGATGGCTTTGAGGAGCTTACTTAGAGATAGTAGTAGGGGATATATGAGGAGGCACATCTTTTCTAAATTAGCAGGTCCCCCTTTCCTAGGCCTGCTCCCAAATCCTTCAGGAAGAGGCTGGTGGCATGCTTGTATTTGCACTGAGCAGAGCTACACGTTTGTTGAACATTTTGCTTTGATTAAAAATTAATAGCTGTTTTTGACCCATATGCATTAATTTCACTTTCTCTAAGTATCTCCTTAATTGACAAACTACCATTAGGTGAAAGAACCAATTAAACAGAGCAAACTACTTCCTCCCTCCCTCTGCCAGTCTTCCTGCTCCTTCCTCTCTCTCCGTGTTGTCTTGCCTGAGCGTTCTAACGGGCTATTTCCACACGAGCACAGTGAGATGGAGGGTGAGCTCGATATAGATGCAGGGAGTGCTGAATCTACCAAAGAGCAGTGGACGAAGGCTTGGGGAAGTGAGAGTAAGACAAGAGATCCACTTCTGCAGCCTCAAAAGATTAACAAATGAAGTTTCTGTCAGTTAATGACACTGCCAAGCTTATGAGCCACCAGAGGCTACAAAACTCCTCGATAAACTCCCTGGAAAGTGCTGGCAAGGTTATTCTGATCACAAGCTGAACAAAATCCATTCGTTGTGCATTACACCATGCGCTCAGATGCCCTGGCAAGGGGGCATGATCCTCCCTCTCACTCTGAGGTGACAGTGTTCATGGGAGACTGCATGGAGCAGCACAGGACCAGCACAGCATCTCAGGTTTCCTGAGTACCACGGGGTTCCCCACGGGCTTCCTGATTTTACTGGGTGAGTATTTCTCTCAAAGTCTCTGCCAAAGTGAGGGGACAGGAGCACTGTGGCCTTTATTGGGGCCGCAGAGCTCCAAGAATCCTCTGCTGGAGGAGGGTCCCAGACAACTCACGGACCTGAAGCAGGAGATGGGTTACACGCCGAAGCCCCTCTTTCATAAAGAACAACGGACCAGCGGTGTTCCAGTAGAAGTGCCTGAAACCAACCAAACTCGTCAATTCCAAATCTGGAAGTAGGTAGGTGAAGAAAATGACTATTAATTAATTTTGTTTTCCTCAGCAGATTTTTTTTTAACGGCAAGATCCCACGATGACTGGGAGGTCTGCCACATGCCCCAGACTTGTACAATGACACCACAGCGGCGCAGGGAGACGCAGGGGAAACCGCATTAAAAAAATCTGGAAGCACCTTTAGAAATTATCGAGTCAGTTTATTCATCAACATTTTATCATAAAAGTCTGCAAACACAGAAAAGTGGAATGAATTGTACAGGGAACACCCATCACCCAGAGCTGACGCGCTGCCATCAGCGCTCTGTTAGACCTTCTTTACCATGTATCTACCCCAGCTAGGCAGCCTGTTATTTATCTACCAACCAATCTATCTACTTTTTAATTGCTTTTTCACAAAAACCTTATTGTTTAAAAGCCATTAGGAGAACATTTTCTCTAAATAGGGTAAGTTACTCTGGTGGAAGCAGGGTCAGACTCCTGGTGTCCCGACAAGCCTCTCCTCCCCACAAGCCCCCTCCTGGCTCCAGGGAGGTCGGTGAGAGATGGCAAACAACTTCTCACCTGGCAGTTGGGTCACCGAGACCCAGGGAGGGCGTGACCTCCTCTGACTATATCCTCGCTTATTTGTCCTGGGGTAAGTTAGCACATTACATTTCCATTTTCTTAGTTGTAAAGAAGAGATAATAATTACACAAAACAATGTAAAACCAGCAGTAAATTCCTGGCCTATAGTAAGTACGTGCTCTGAAAGTGTTAGTTGTTACTGCCACCGCGCTCATTATCAACACTGATAACGTATGATCGACATTGTCATTCCCACCGCAGTGTCTCACAGAGAATGAGGTGCAGCCTCACAAAGGTAGTGCAGGTGAGAGAGATGGTGCAAAGCCTGGGAGGGGGATGCGGAGACTCAGGTTAAACTGCTGAGCCCCTCGTCCACCTGGAGTAACAGCCAAGCGCACAGCAGTACGTCACTGAGAAAACTCCCTGTGCCCACCCAATCTCAAAGGCTGGTCTAGAGAGTAAAAGGGATGGTAAATACAAACATATTCTGGAAGCAAAGTTTCTGCAGCAATTCCAGTCCTTCCTACGGTTACTCGTTTGAGGCGCTGTTCCAGGAGCTGAAGAGCTGTGATAGCCGCCATGCCACTTGAAGACAAGACCTTTCTTTTTCTGCCTTTAAGCTACATGAATTGTTCAGGGGGAGGGGTTTCCAACCTTTGCCATCCTTTTCCCCTAAAGAAAAGCTCATCACCTTGTTTCTCCACAAATGCAAACCAAAACTCTGAACTAACCCAGAGGGATTTCAAGGTCCTTTAGGAGCTGACGCCACACCACCTCCCTAGACTCACCGGCCACCACTTAGCCACGCCCCGCATGGAACCCAGCGCTAGCTCCCTGTCAGGGGCACCGGCGTCCAGTTCCTTGCAGGCATACCAGATGATCCTACAAGCCTGTGCCAGCACAGAGCACAGAGCACAGAAACGTGGGACTGGGATGGACCAGGTGCCACTGAGACACCATGCTGGCATTTTCATAAACTTTCTCACACCGAAATGCCATGGCGTAGACACTTTAAAAACAAGGGAATGGGTGCAGAGACAGTTGAAGCACGTTAAAGCAGGGCCCACAGCAGGTACACGACTCTAGTGCTCCAAGGCTGGCCCCTCTCCACGGCCAGGCTGCCCCTGCTTAGGCTGGGCCCCCTCTCAGGACACAGTTCTGCTGCCGTCACTTCTGGGAAGCCCTCCCCGACTCTCCGACCCTGCTTGGGCCTCCAGCGGCACCGCTCACAGACTTCTGTGGAAGACCTAGCAATACAGGCAAGTCGGTGGGTTTCCGAGCTGGGCGGTCCTGCTTCTAATCCTGGTTTTGAACCTCGCTTAGTCAGGGGGCAATGCCCTCTTGTGCACCTGGTAAGGATTTAATAAATTAACACTTGTAGGGCACTTGGTCCATGTTGGATGGGGGGGTCCTTGCTAAGTGTTCAGTCCCCTACCCTCCCTTTAAAGTTTCCATTTTCTCGTCACGAAGAGTAAACTCATGGTCACGGAGCAACAAGAGCACACTGAGGGCGGGGGCTGGCACTCCCGTGAGGGCCGGCCCTGCCATCCTTGGCTCGCACGGGAGCCTCACTGAGACCACAGTGTGGCCCGTCCGCCGCGGACTCAGCGGAGGCGCCCAGGTCTACATTCCAATACCTGGCCCATCACCCCCGAGCTGTGGAGGAGCCTGGAGCACCACGTTTATTACCTCAGTTTTACAGGTAATGAAGCCCAGGTGACTGGGCTCCATGCTGTCCAAGACAAACAGTGCCTTGTCTGAGTCTGGACTCAGGTTACACGGTGGGATGGGGCCCACAGAGTAACTGAGAACACAGGTAGAAATGCCTCGTCTGGACACAGCCAACCTGGAGTGCGAAAGAGCCAGGGCTTGTCTGGAATCCCGACTCCTACAGCTTAGCTCTCATCCGTGTGACTTGGGCCTGGTGCCCACTAAGAGGCCGGGCACTTTGCAGAGACACACATGTAGTCTACATGCAGAGTTGAAGTCATCCTTTTGGGGACAAAATGCCTCCCACTTCTCCTGGAGGCTTGTCCTACCATCTTCCTAAGTTCTGCCTCAGTCTCGTGAATGCTTAGCAGACACCCCACTGCTAATGGTCACGCAGGGACAGGGCTGCTCTCTCAGAATCTAGGGAGTGAAAGGGGAAAGGGGCTCCACACGACCGGTGACTCACACAAAGAAAATGTGGTTTTTTGGTAATACAAGTTTACAAACAAGTGCAGGAATGTGGCATTTGTCCTTCCTCATATTTAGGTTTAAATGGAACATAGTCTTAGCTCTCCCTCCTCAGGGGAGACGACACAACTCAGCTGATGAAAAGAGCCCCGAGCTGTCACATATGTGGACTGGCAGCTGCACACCCTGGGCTGTTTCTGACAAACGCCGTTAGGAGTAGCTGAAAAGACAGACAGGCAGCCACCTCCTCCTGGGCCTCTTCCTACATGCATCGCGGACGCTTCCTGCCATCTCTGGTGTCTCCCGTGCAGAGACGAACAGGTCTGAGCTGTTCCCCTCAGCGGGCCACACTGTATTTGGACGCAGAAGCACCGTTGTCGAGGAGCTGCTCAACAAATTCCGGGTGACACGGTCTAGCAAGGAAATGCAGCACCCACCAAGCGAGGCAATGGCTGGTCTGTGTTTGGGTCTGTTCGTAAGGCAGGGTCTCATGAACAAACCCCGAGGAGAAATTCCCACTGACTGCCTGGAAAGACCAGCAGAGCCCAAGCAGAAGAAGGTGGAAGATACCGCCCCCTCCTTCACCCTAAAAAACAATGACTTCCTGTTGAAGAAGCAGAAGAGAGGAGCAATTCACCTTCTCACAAAGCCCAGTCACTTGGCAGTGATCCAAGAATCTGAAGCGAAACCTTGAATTCTGAAAACTAAATAGACAAGGGAGTCAGCTTAAGAAAAGGTCTCATCTATCAGCTAACGAGAGGCTGGGGTCATGGAGGGGGGTATCCCTTCTACTTGAGAGACCATGCTAAAAATCTCAGAAACGTACCAGGAGGATGGGGGCTGGGGAGGCCTGGTGCCCTGCTCTTAGCACGTACTAGAGGTTGCGTCTCAAGGAGGCTCATCATTTCTTCTGACACCCTGACAGAAATGTGCAATGCGGAAGTTTAGCAGTGTGGGCAGGTTGAATTATAAGAGGTAGAGGAAGTCATTTCACTGTGAACCCAGGCACTGCTGTGGGCCGTGCTGGGCATCCTTGGGCTCCCTGAAGGAGGGGCAACCTCAGAAGGGGGCAGGGTGGAGGAAGAGCTTAGGGCTTAAGGGCTGGTGCTTCCAAAGCAGCAGCCGTGGAAGGGGTCATTTGTTCACTGGCAGGCATTGTGTCCAGCCTTTTCTAGGCTCCTCTCACTTTCCCAGGTGCCTGGGGAGTGTGTCCAAAGGGCCCTTGGAAACCGAGACGTGGAGGAGGCAAGTCTGGAGGGCTTCATGCTTATTACCACTTTTCCCCACCCAGGTCAGGACAGAAAGCTGTTCCACATAACTACGCTGAACATTCTGAAGGGCTTTTAATCAACAGAGAAAGATGAACTGCATTCGGTAACATCTGAGCGAAGCATATTTAACTGGAACCTAGTCTTTCAAAATTGTGTGTCTGCATCTGTGTAACTGACACATTCCTATTAGACCAGCGTGTTACCTGGCCCCATCCACACAGCAGAAAATTCTAGACTCCAAGACACCTTTCCCCAGCAGTCCACCACATTTTAATTCTACTAGGATGTGGACAAAAGAGGTTACAACTGCTTCTGAGTGGCTTTGTGACTGGGCTCCCCGTGCACTCAGAGCGGCCCCTCCTTAGGCCTGGAAGGAGGCTCCTGCCTCCCTCCCTGGGAGAGACCGCATGGCTGAGGTGTGGACACAAAGGAAAGAGAAATGACAATCATCATGATTTTCTGTCATCTGTATTCAGGTGGCAGCTGCTAAGCACCACACATGGCATACAGCACTTCCTTCCACTTCATAAGGTGGGTAAATGACCCCCTTTTACAGATGAGACAACTGAGGCTCAAGTTGCACAGCTGTTAGGCCGAGACTCAGGTGCCTGGAGGCTGCAGTTTCTGCTGCACCTACTGCCCAGAATAAAGGGAAAGCATGGTTGCCTGTCAGCCCCACTCACCGCCTCAGTCTGTCATGGGCACACAGGTGGTATCACACACACAGTCCTTGTTGGAGGAGGTATTTGAAAAAAAAAAAAACGAGGACTTTCAAAAACAGACCTGACTTCACAGCTGCTAGGGGGCATGGAGATGCCTTCTTGGACTTCACCTTCAGGCCTCTCTGGCAGCCTCAACCCCAAAGGCAGGCTGCAGGGAGACACTGCAGGGGCTGCGAGGCTGCAGGGCCCTAAGCAAATCACACTTCATGCTGCAGGGCCTTCAGGCCGACATGTGCAGCCAGGTGAAACCAGGTTAAAAATCCACATCCAGGGCAGCTGTGACTGGGGGAAGAGGTCACCGAAGGGTGGCAGGAGAGGGGGCAGGAGAGGCGGTGGTAGCCAGCAGGCCTGGCCTGGCTGTGTGTGCGCTGATGTCCTGTGTGTTTTCTGCCTCCTATGGCCAGAGTGGCTGTTTTGCCTACTCTCAGCAAAAGGGTGAGCCGGGGAGCCACAGCCTTCAGTCACAATCCAGCCCTTCTAGCAGCTTCCATCCCCTCTCTGTGGTTTAGAATCTGGACAATACTGCTGGTGTCTCTGAACACATTCTAGTAAGTGAGCATTAATTAATGCTAAATGACAATACATTTCTCCCAAATCACACATGACATTCACATCAAGAGCAAGTATGTTCATTTGGATAGAAGTGATCACAGTGAAAACACAAGAATTTAGAATGATTTGCTAAGGATAAAAAGTAAACTGTCTTTAAGTAAGAATGCTCTCTAAACGAAACAGAAAAAAAGCTTTTAGGCTTGATTGTTAGTTAAAATAACAATCTGGCCATGGGCTGTGGAAATCTTACAATGATGGAGTTGGTAGTAAATGGCTGGGGGCCGCCAAAGCCAAAGCAAGTGAGCCGGTCTGCCGGCTGGATTTCTTTGCGGGGTGAGTAACTCACCTTCCGTTACAGCGCCGCGATGCGCACACCTACTAAAACTGCACGTATGTTTTCCTTCGTCCTCACAGCAACCCTTCGAAGCAGATATCAACATCACAGGGCACGGGAGTGAAGAGGAGATGAGTTACTAATGAAGCTCGCATAGCGAGAAAGTGGAATAGCAGCCATGAAAACGGCTTTTCCTCACCCCAAGGTCAGGGTTCTTTCTTATCGACTTGTGTCTCTGATGGCTGGGGTGTGCATCACCAGTTTTAGGGGTGCTTATGGAAATACCAATTTCTGCACTCCACCTGAAACTTATTTTTTTAATCATTTTTTATTTTTTAATTACAGTTGACATACAATGTTATATTTGTTTCAGGTGTACACCCCAGTGATTAGACATTATATAACTTACTAAGTGATCATCCTGATAAGTCTTGTACCCATCTGGCACCACACAGAGTTATTAGAGTATCACTGACTATACTCCCTACACTGTACTGTACATCCCCATGACTACTCTGTAACCACCAATTTGTACTTCTCGATCCCCTCACCTTTTCCACCCATCCCTCCAACCCTCTCTCATCTGGAAACTGTCAAAATGTTATCTGTGTCTAAGAGTCTGTTTATGTTCTGATTGTTCGTTTACTTTTTTGGATTCCATTGTTGAGAGATACGTATTTATTGCCATTTTGTTTTTCAAATTTTTTATCTTTTTTTCCCTCTTCCTCTTAAAAACACCTTTTAGCCACATTTCATGCAATATTGGTTTGGTAGTGATAAACTTTTTTTTTTTTTTTTTGGTCTGGGGAGCTCTTTATATGACCTTTAATCCTAAATGATAGCTTTGCTGGGTAATCTTGCTTGTAGGGCCTTGCTTTTTATCACTTTGAATATTTCTTGCCAGTCCCTTCTGACCTGAAAAGTTTCTGTTGAGGAATCAGCTGATAGTCTTATAGAAGCTCCCTTCTAGGTAACTAACTGCTTTTATCTTGCTACTTTTAAGATTCTCTCTTTGTGTTTAACCTTTGGAATTTTAATTATGATGTGTCTTGGTGTGGGCCTCTTTGGGTTTCTCTTGTTTGGGATTCTCTGAGCTTCCTGGACTTGTGTGTCTATTTCCTTCATCAAGTTAGGGAAGTTTTTCTGTCATTGTTTTTTCAAATAAATTTTTCAATTTCTTGCTTTCTCTCTTCTCCTTCCAGCACCCCCATGATGGGAATATTGGTACACTTGAAGTAGTCCCTGAGGCTCCTTACCCTATCCTCACCTCTTTGGATTCTTTTTGCTTTTTGTTGTTCTGATTGGGTGTTTTTTGGTTCTTTATATTTCAAATCACTTATTTGATTCTTGGTTTAATCTTCTCTACTATTGATTCCTTGTAAATTATTCTTCACTTCAGTTAGAGTATCCTTCATTTTTGACTCATTCTTTTTAATGGTTTCCATGCCCTTTCTTCTGCTGTTGAAGTTCTAAGCTCCTCGTGCAGCCTTATAACCATTGCTTTGAACTCTACACTGTTAGTTTGCTTGCCTCCATTTCATTTAGTTCTTTTCCTTGTTTCCTCACTTGGGACCTAATTCTTTGTTTTTTCACTTTGGCTGTTTGCCTGTGTTTATTTCTATGTATTAGGTAGAGCTGCTATGTCTCCTGTGTTTGGTAGAGAGGCCCTATGTAGTAGGTGTCCTCTAGGGAGTGCCACAACCTCCCTGTTCACCTGAGCTGGGCACTCCAGGTGTGCCCCCTGCCCCATAAGTGTAGCCTATGTACACCCTCCTGTTATAGTTGAGCTTTGATTGTTGTTGCCATGTCAATAGGAAGAACTTACCCCCCAGCAGATTGGCTGAAAGGACTAGCTAGGACCACCATGGAGGATCAGCTGTGCAGCAGCCCACTCCATAGAGAAGGACTTATTTCAGCAGGGTTATGGTGCCTGCTGAGTCTGTCCCTTGAGTGTGTCACTTGTGGAGGTGATTGGGTGGTGCTTTGAAGTGGTCTGAAGCTGTCCACTGGGTTTGCTGTCTCTAGGGTCTCCCAGGAGGTGTAGGAAAAGGCCAGCCACCACCTGTGTTCTGCCAGGGCCTCCTGGCATGAGCTACAAATTGATCTGCAGATGGCTGCTACTTGTCTTGGGCTTGGAGGTGCCCAGGTGAAGCTAAGCTGTGAACCAAGGCTGGCTGCCACTAGTGCCAGGCCTGGGGCCACCTAGTAAGAAGTACAGGGCATACTGAGGTCAAATGCTGCTTGTTTGAGAGACTTTAATAAAGTCTGAAGCATGAGCCAGGACAGGCTATTCCTACGGAAAAGCCACTGAAAACAGCTTGGATGAGCCCACAAGTTTGGTGGGGTGAGGTCTCAGGTAATCACCAGGGTGGGGCTAACAACCTTAACTGGGTAAATAGAGAGTCGGATATGGCACCCGCCAGCTTGGTCTGTGGCAGAAGGACTCAGAAAAGGAACAATGACTTCCGCCAGCATTTCTGTCTGGGAGAAAACTGCACTTCCAGCTCTAACCCTGATGCTATACATTTCAGTTACTCCTGGTATGTTCCTGGTACCTTTTGAATTGCTGCCTGAGCACCAGAGCTCAGAGAGAGTAAATTAGAATAAGTCTGTGCATTGGCTCTTTAAGAGGAATTGCCTGGGACTCTAGAAGCCCTCCATCTTCCTTAACCACAATACCTGCTGTTTTTTACAACCAGCAGTTGTAGGGACTTTTCTTGGCACTGGAACCCTGGGCTGGGGGCCTGATGTGGGGTGGGGCCCTTCATACCTCAGGGGGGACCTCTGCAGCCGAGGTATCCCTCCTGACTTGTATCTACCACATGTGGGTGTGGGACCAGCCTGTTCTGCATCTCTGCCCCTCCTACCAGTCTCGATGTGGCTTCATTAATTCTGTAGTTATAGGTCTTTTGTTCAGGTAGATCTCAAGTGGTTTTGAATTATGGTTATTCTGTAGTTTAGTTGTAACTTTGATGTGGTTGTGGGAGCATGAGAGTACCACATTTACCTATGCTGCCATCTTGCCTGGAAAACACCAGGAAACTTCCTTATCTGGGTCCCCAGGGTAATGCTGAAGTGTCTCTCTGCACGGCCTTCTGGGTGCCTGTGGTATGCTGCTAGGGTGGCACCACCCTCCACGCTCAGCTGCTGGAAAGTCCCACATTCCTTTCTAGCCACCTGACCAGGTGTTACATCTCTTCTGCTCTACAAGCCACTGCCCTCAGCTTGCTAACCATCTGGTGAGAAGACTGAGCCAGGGCCGGGCACAGATGCCACGAGGATCTTCGCTCTCCCCCGTTTAGTCCTTCTCATTGCCACCTGCAGTGTTCAGCCACCAAGGACAGAGTGGCCCAGGCCTAACCACAAGTGTGATGGAAATAAAGCTGCAAGTTGAGGAGCTTACCCTCATGCCATGGTCCAGAATATGACAAGAACTTATTATTGTCCAGAACAGATTGTTCTAGCCAAGGAGATGTAAAAGGCTTTTGACCACCTGCCTCCTTCTTGCCCGCCTTGTATGTCTTCTGCAACGACGCAACAATATTAACTGATATGGAAAAAGGATCTTAGCTTTTGTGACTCAACTAACAATCCTAAGCTGACGGGATCATCTCAGATGATCTGGTTGGGCTCTACATGCCATCCTAAGTTCCCTCGTGAGAGAGGGTGGGGAGAAATCAGACACACAACAGAAGAGAAGAAAGCTATGTGAAGACAGAGGCAGAGACTGGAATGATGTGGCCACAAGAAGAGGGGTGCAAGCAGCCACCAGAATCTGGAAGAAGTAAGGAGCAGATTCTCCCCTGAAGCCTCTAGAGGAAGTGTGGCCCAAAATCAAAATCTTGATTTTTGGCCCAGTGGAAGTGATGTTGAACATCTAGCCTCCGGAACTGTGAGAAGAGAAACTTCTGCTGCTTTAAGCCATCAAGTTTGTAGTTATTTCTTACAGCAGCCACAGGAAATGAACACAAGGCCAAAGCCAGTTAGGCGTTTTGTTACTGCAGCTGAACACATCCTAAGTTACACTTCGTTGTAATAGTCAGGAGATGAGCCTTGTGATTACCAGACGGAAAGGCAGGGGAGAGGAGGTAGGCGAGAGTCGAAGGGGTCAAATATGTGGCAACGAAGGAGACTTGACAGATGATGTATCGTAAAATTGTACACTTGAAACTTACATAGTCTTACTAACCATTGTCACCCAATACATTTTAATAAAATTAAAAAAAAAAAACGGTAAAACTTAAGAAGGACTGATATAGGTATTGCTCCCATTTCTGCTTTCTGACCATAAGAGACCCTTCCTAGAAAGCATGTTTTCTGGGGATTCTCACAGATGCTGGGAACTTCTCCCTGATATCATCATACCCCACCCGTTGCTGCCCTGTGAGAAAGCACACCTCCCGTGAACATCCCCGTTAATCTGGCAGGGTATCGATGCAGCATTCCCAAAGCCACATCCACTGAGGGCAGCTATGTGGGCAGGCGGGCTCCTCAGTGCCTCAGTCCTCAAGCACACGGCTGCTCTGTGACCATGTGCTGGGGCCAGTGGAAGTATGTATCACACACGGGGCTCTGTTCGAGCAAGAGTGTGAAAGATGTCTCTTAGAGTTGGGAGTACAAGTCAGGGAGGGTAAGAGAGGGAGAGATGGGCCCAGGAGTTTTGGGAAGGGACTTTACAACAAATCTTATACTACATAATAGGAGTAAATTCAACAGGTTAATTTAAAAGCCGCCTCAAAAGGAAAACCAGAACTTAGGTAGAAAGGAAATTTTGGTGAAATTACTAACAGATTGCAGGGGCTGCCTTGCCATCACACCCCTGTTTACCTGGGATCTCCTGCTCTTCCAAAGGTTAGTGATTTCCTGCTGAATCTCTCTCCACAGGGCCCTCTTTCCCAAATTTCAGTGACCTACCATGTAGCCATGCTTCGCATCTCTCTGATCTCCTCTCCCTCCTCATTCGTACCATTTTGGGTCCCACTTCCGAAGAGGTCTGGTCCTGGGGAGCTGACTGACGGCTGTAACAGATTAATCACTGATGTGTGTTAGGGTTTTGGGGGAGCAGGGAGAGCAGTGGCAGGAGACTGGTAGGGGTAACAGTGTGGCAGGGACTGCAATCTAAAGTTTACTTTAGTACTTACTATGGGCCATATCTTACTAGACGTTTTGTGTCTAGATTTAAAAACAAAAACAAAAGAAAGCAGCAGCTGAATGGCATTAAGTAAACTGTTCAAGGTCATAGTCACACATCACTATCCTGACAGAGCTGGAATCGCGGCCTCACCACCTCGACCTTTGTAGGCTTCTCCTGCAGCTCATGCTGTCTGCTGGCCACAGGGCCCCTTAGGACCAAACCTCGCAGAGCTCTGGACCAGCCTTAAAGCCACATGTCTCACCATCAGGCAAGGAGCACAGCGATGAGTGCTGAGCCCAAAAGCCGTCAGTGAGCAAGTACTAAAATTAGCAGGTGAAAATACAGTGACATGCAGTCTCAAAGTATCTCTCCATAAAATCCTTATTAATTTGAAAGGGAAAAATAGTAACTTTACGGTGAAAGACCTAGTAGACATCACCTTAACTACGTGGTCCAAGTTGCCCCCCGCCCCCCCCCAGGAAGACTTCACGTGCTCTCTGACCTGATGCACTGAGAAGGGCACCTCACTTCCATGGTTCCCTGACAGAATGGTACAACCTCCAGCTAACCCAAAAAAAACATCAGATATCCCCAAGGACAGATAGTCAATAAAATACCATGCCTGAACTCCGGAAAATGTCAAGATTATAAAAAACAAAGAAACACGGAGGAATTGTCCCAGGTGGAAGAGGAATCGGGGACAGATGACAACTAAATGCAAGGGGGTTGCTGGGTGAAGCCCTGGACCAGGAAAAGGACATAGCTGGTGAAACCAGCGAGCCTGAACAAGGTCTGTAGATTGACCTCATAGTCTTGTATGAAGGTTAATTTCCTGTTTTAGATACTTGTTTTACAGTTTTACAAAATATAATATTAGGGGGTACTGGGTGATGGGTTTATGGGAGCTTCCTGTACTATTTCTTCTGTAACATTATTTCAAAATAGAAAAGTAAAAAAATTTAACACTCCTCCCCACCCTGTCCCCCCAACGCAGGCCTTCTTAAAGGGTGATCTTTCCATTGGAATTTCGGTGGGTGACAACCGCTCTCAGGTGGGCCCTCTGGGAGTCTGAGCACCCAGCATGTCAGCAGTCACTGAATGGGCTGTTTGAAAGCTGATCCTGAAGGTCAAGGTGGCTCCTCGTGTTAGTGCCTAGGGGCCTGAAACTCGAGTCTATGCCCTGCTCTACTCCTCAGGGTCAACATTGCTTTTGTGAAGGAACTTTTTAGCACACTTAGAAGAGAAGTTGGAAGAGTTGGCTCCCAGTAGGTATTGAGTCTAGGTGAGCTTTTAGAAACTGACTATTTCACTTTCAAGTAAAGAATAGGAGCATGCTGGGAAATCCAGCTCTCCGGTCTCTACACGTCCCCCCTTTCCAGGTTTCTTAGGGAGATAAATGTGAAGCGGGGGAGAAATGAAATGCTTCCTCTTGTATTCCTTTTCCCTTCTTTATTTTAAGCCAGTGGAAGCAGCCCCCACCTTACTTCCTGCCTAAAACCTAAAGCAGCCCAAAGCAGACAGCTGCTTGTTCCACTAGCATGGATGGCTGCTTGTTCCACCAGCATGGATGGCTGCTTTGTTCCTCTGCCTTTGTAGGTGGCAGCTGGGGCCCCCATTCTCTAAGGGCCCTTCCAAGTTGTGACAGGCCATGGCTAGCCAGGTCTTGATCAGCTGCCCAAGGTGACTTGCTAAGAACCACTGGTCTTGAAGACTGGCAGATCCTGCATGTTCCAGGAAGGTGAGTCAGTCCCCTCTCAGCTAGGGACCAGCAGCACAGACGCTGAGCTCCAGGGCCGATTCTGCTCCAATTTCCTTAGAGAAAGCTATGCAATCTGAGGGTATCACTGAGTTAGTGCTGGATCCACCAGCACTAACTCAGTGAGACACTAAAATACTGTCACTTAGGATGGCATAGTGAAAACTCCAATACTGACCAGAGAGGTTACAGAGGTGATACCAGCAAAGTTTTAAAATTTTGCCTCAGTTCATCCCTGTTTCAAGTCCTCATTTGTAAAATGAAGACAGCATTCTCCGTCTAGGGTGTTTGTTAGAGGTTTAACTGTGTGGTGCTTGAACACATTTGCTATAAAATAACTACGCAGGTTACACAACAGTGTGAACGTGCAATACTACTGAAATGTACTTTTAAAAATGGTTAAGATGATACATTTTATGTGCATGTATTTTGCTACAACTAAAAAAAGGGTCATTTGGTATGTCACAAAAAAGTACGCAAACATCAGGTGCTATAATTTAACAAAGTTATTTTGTTCTTAATGGTTCTCATAACCACATATACTATTATTCCCAAACAAGATGCAGACAGAACCCCAGCATGCCAGCCGGGCTCCCACTCTCTCCCACAGCTCCACCATCTCTGCTGCTCGCCCGGCTCCAGGTCTCCGGGACACTGACTCTGCTCTGCTCTGCTCACCAGGCACTGTAAATGCGCACACTCTTCTGAACTCATCCGGGGGAGGGGCCTGCAAGCCCCACCTCAACTCACATTTCCTGTGTCTCCCACTTGGTGTCCAATTGATGATATCACCAGTCCCTACTGGGTCAGCCTTATTTGAAACCTGAGTCATCCCTCTCACCTCTCACCTAGCCTATGATGACAACTTTCTCTTTGGTCACCTGGCCCAAGTTCCCCTCCCATCCATCCCACCCTTCACCACTGCCAGAATTCTCTTCCAGAAAGTCAAATCTGATGTGTCATTCACCTGCATAAAGCACTCAGGGGGCTCCCGTCTGGATCGAGTTCAAACTCATGCCTTGCTACAGAAGGTCTGATTACACAGAGCTCTCATAACCACCTACGCGTACAGTCACATCTCCCCCACCCTCCCATAAACCTTGCACCACATAAATAGCAGTGCTCACGCTTCTCTCCATATGCTAAGCCTTTCACAGCTCTTTGTTTTGTGCAAATAACATCCCCTTTGCCTATTATCGGCACCATCCTTGCTACCTAGCAGTCATCCTCATCCATGTGTTTCAGCAAGACGTAATTCAAATGCTGATTGTCCGAGACAGTGTGGGGTTTTTTTTTGGTTTGGTTTTTTCTTTGCTTTCAGACATCATGTCTTCCCTTAGAATACAGTATGGAAGGTGGAGGTAGTTTGTAAGTCATCAAGGTACCTTAGCACCTCAGTTTTCTCGTCAATTAGACTGTGTCTCTCTGAAGGCTTGTTATATCTTCGTCAACTTCCTATCCGTAGTTCCCAGGACAGTGCTTGCCTCACTATAGTGAGGGCTAGTTCGCTGAATGAATTATGAGTGAGAGGAGCCAGACTGAGCCTACTACCTTGCAGTCTTAGGAAAATCATTTCCAGAGAAGCTGCCTGTTATAGTCAAAGAAGTGCTGCATTGGATACAAATTAGGTACTCTGAAATGACTGCAATTCCTTAGGACAAGTCATTTACATTCATACCCTAGATAAGTAATTTGTTAATTGGCATCCTGGTGACTTCAAAGACCTCTGTATCTTTCAAGGTTTTATACTTGGGGAATAACTCATCATACACTACATTAAAAGTATTAATGAATTCTGGACTATTCTGAATACATCCACACGTGAACCCATACTCTATAAAATCCTGTGCCCCTCTATTACTTTTTTTTTTAAAGATTTTATTTATTTATTTTCAGAGAGTGGAGAAGGGAGGGAGAAAGAACAATGTGTGGTTGCCTCTCACGTGGCCCTCACGGGGACCCGGCCCGCAACCCAGGCATGTGCCCCGACTGGGAATAGAACCGGGACCCTCTGGTTCCCAGTCCGCACTCAATCCACTGAGCTACACCAGCTGGGCTCTCTATTACTTTTAATAGCTTAACTGAAGCAAGATAGAACCCCTGTCTGTGAACGACACTTAATGATTCTTTGAATATTTAGGCAACTATTATAATGTAATTATAAACTTGTGTTTATGTGTGAGACCTTGCGATCACTATAAAGTGCAAACCTTGGCAGGTAAAGTCTGCTTAGATGGCAGGCAGGAGTCCCTCTGAATGCCTTCACCCACATGGCAGGAAGGTTAGGATATGCTTGACAGGTACATTGTGGTCTGCCAGCCCCCGTCTTTCTGGGCCCTAAACCCACTCCAGTGGCACACGGAGTTCCCTCCTGAGCACCGCTTTTGGACAGTTTGGCCTGATCTTTCTACCCAGTGCTGACTGATCTGGGCATGGGCACCTGACTTCAGATAGGCCAATCCACAGTCATTTCCGGAGAACCTACCCTCAGGAATCTAACACAGGCTGAGCCAATCAGAATCCTTCCCTTGGATTTTAGTTTCTGCCGGGGAAAAGAAGAGACAATTTTCCTTTGACTTCCACTGGCTGAAGCTGGAAGATGTAATGGTCATGATTTCCACCAACAGGAGGAACCAAGTCTCAAGAATAAAGTAGCGGATAGGCAAAATAAAGACAGACGAGGTAAGAGGGCACTTAATTTCCTGTCCATGCTTCTGAAATCCAACCCACTTCTCTGTCCCTCTGATGGCTTGGTTGCTTCAACACTTACTTGATTCCAAAAGCCTATGCATTTCCTTATTTATTAGCCTGAATTTAATTTCTGTTATTTGAAACAAAAAGGAAAACAAAACCAAACCATGCTAACATAAACAAAGCCAAATCTGTTAAAACTTAATGGTTTTAAAATGACCCAGTGACTTCATGAAGGCTCTCGTAGGGGTTTGTAGTATTTCCGAATGCGAAGATCATGTATTTTATCTGCTACAGAGGGCGATGAAACCCCTTATGCAATGAATAATTGCTCTGTAATTGATTTAATGGGTAAACTGAATTTTTTAAAAAAGTCTGCTTTCCTTAAAGTGTGTCCACCTGCCTATGGCAGAAGCCCAGGAAGGGTGAGGGTCCGAGGGGGGCTCGACTTAAACGAAGTAAACGGTCCGCACGTGCTGTCGTGTTGCCTGTGGGAACACACTATTTAAAATTATTGCTGTGTTCTAAACACACCATCCGAGAGGGATAATTACTTTTCAATGACTTGATCAATATTTTTGTTCTTCTTTACTATTTGAGTGATTGGATCTAAAGCCAGAGGAGAAATATCAGGTCAGTCCCCTGGACCTTCCTGCAACCTAGCAGGGAAGATCACTGTGTGGGCTCGGGAGTCCAAGAGGGGAGTGGGGCCAGGGAGCACACTGCTTCGTGTGCTAACTCAATTTAAACTTCTCAGTGAGAAAAGCCATGCCTACCTATGGCTCTTCAGTTGTAGCATTTTAAAAATTGCCCTGCGGGTACAAGGTATAACTCATTTTATGTGTGGTTTATTGAATAAGTTCGTGAATGATGACCCTACCACATACACAGCCAAGGGACAGAGCAGCTTTCCATTCTGTCCAGGAGGGGCAACATCTCAAGCTTGGAAGAAAGAGAGACAATGGGGCTAGAGGTGTGGAGAGAGGTCTTTCTGCAGGAGAACAAGATGATGGCCAGGCTGTGGGCACGTGTGGACATTTGAGTGTCCAGCACTGAGACTCCACCACTATGGAATCTGTGATGACTTTGCTCTGGCTGATGGAGTGGGACCTGCTCTGCCTCCCACTCATTACTGAGAGGCAACCTTACACTATCCTTTTAAGGAACATGATTCAACATAAGTTTATTACAGCTTTCTAGTAAGAGTAAGAAAAAGGATGCTAAGCAACAGTATAAAATGAGGCATTTTTCCAGAGTGACAGCTTACCTTTAACCTAAACAAAATGCCTTTTAAGCACCTTAGAAGCACCATTTGCATGCAAGTAATGGGCTAACGGCAAATGGGACTTATTGTGTAATTAAAGCTCATCACAGAGTGTCTTTTTAGAGCAATATTTTGTTGGATGTTAGAATTACAAGTGAAAGTGATAAAATACTCTTTGAGCATTTCCTTTCATTCCAACATATTGCTATTCTCCCTGGACTTCTCCTATCAGTCCTCGGGCTTATTGAAATGTGGCAGTGATGGAGAGCCCAGCTCAGGGGCTCAGAGTGCTGCTTCAGAAGCCAGACAACTTAAGTTTGAAACCTGCTTCTGCCACCGACTGGTGCAAGACTTTGGGCATGTTACATAAGCTCTCCATGGCTCAGTTTCCTCCTCTGTAAATGGGATAATATTAGCACCTACCTATGAAGTTGTAGCATGGATTAAACAAGTCAATATATATAAAGCATACACATATGCATTGTTTAAATAATAGTTAGGATTACCTCTGTAAATAAAACACTATAGGATTTGAAGACAGCAGGGTCAAAATAAAAGGTAAGCGACCCATTTCTGCCACCATTAAGATGTCAGGTAAGATACTTAACCTCTGTGAACCTCAGTCTCCTAATAAGTGAAATGGGTAATCACGCCTATGCTTCCTTCACTGGGTTAGTGTGCAGATTGTATCCAATACATAAAAGGTCCTGGCAACCATTTCCTGCTGGGCTGATGAGAATATCAGTTCAGTCAAGCTGCATGCATGGGCATGGATTCTGCCATTTTCAGGACCCATGCTTCCTTCCTTTGTCTGACCACAGGCCTCCAAAATAATCGAAACTGGCCCAAGGCCTAACAGAGACTTGCACACACCCTGGGCTCTCCTTGGAGAAGGATCTATTGTCCAATCTACCCCAAGGGGGCTGCATCAAGGAGAGAGAGAGAGAGAAGACTGCAGTGGGTGCTGTGGTCAGCCCCTGGTCATTCTCACAAGGCAGCGGGGACCTGCCTGTCTGGGGTGTCCAGAGACATGCACACCTGCAGGCTGGCACCCCGTAAATTCTTTCCCTGGCCTCTTTCTCAAGGCAAGAGGAGAGCTGCCCCTACTTGAGCCACCTTCCCCCACCTCCTGCCACAGCACCTCTGTGTAGGAAGCCAGGGCCCTCGGGCCCCTCATCAGACCACCGCCCAAAGCACACACCAGAGCCGGGGAACTTGCCTGAGAAGCCAGTAAAATTTTAATGCACTCTGTAGTGCGGTCATGTCATACTCGGTTATAGCAAATAATCCCAGATGCCTGCAGAGGTAAAATGGAGCTGTAATGTGCTTGCCTCCTAACCCGAGCTGACAGCAATGATGTACGACTACCATTAGCGGAAAATATCACTTCAACTAACCCATGATCCAGCTCCGCTCAGGGTCACATTATCCATGAGGAACAAATTACACTCCCAAAGTAAATACAAATTTTCTACACAAAATGGGTACAAAAAAAGGGAAGGGGGTGATCCGTTCCCTTTGCCAGCACACTGCTGAGTGACACAGATGATAAAGGACAGGACAAATCATTGGCTGACAGAGTGCTGTGCCGTAATCAGCTCAGCCGGCACACACCTCAGCTGATAAACACTGTATTCTCCCCTTGGTGGCAAATACTAATCTCAAACACGGACATGGCCGCTTCGGATATTTACCACCCTTCGGACTGCAGGAACAACCCACTCGGCACTTGCAGTCAGCAGAGGAAATGCCCTGTGGCCTTGGCAGACCCAGGAACCCTCTGCGAGGGTGGGAGTCAGGGTCTGGGGATGGACAAGAGGGTTTCTGAGGTGGCCAATGACAGCATGGAGTGCAACTGCTTTTGGGGGTGTGGTTCAGTGGCCATGGCGATAGAGCATGGCCCGTGCTACCCTGTGCTGGTCATGGGAAGAAAACAGCCTGGGGAGACCATTTGGATATAGGACGTTTCGGACTGGAAGCTCATAAATGAGCTGCTATTCAGGCCTGGTTCTACCCCACACTGCCTGGGGGACAGTGACAAGTCCCATTTCCTTCCTGGGATTTAGACAATCAACAAAGCAAATTCCAGGTATAACACTAATATTTATATGGCACCTACTAAGTGTCAGGGACATGCTAGGTGTGGGGCACATGCTCGGAACCTATGGTTTAATCAGGTTTTAAATGTTTATGCATAGATATACACTAAAGAAGCCCGCTCACGCTTAGTCTTCTGGTTGGGATGGCCTCCATCTCACGTCACTCACGGTGGTCCACAGGCTGACTTTGCCACTCATTTGTAACAGTTAAAATATATGCCTTGTATCTCGTCCCTTTTCACTTTGGGCCAACTGCTTCCCAGGTTTATTAAAAAAAAATGGCACATTTCAGAAGCGCTTGTACATCTAATTGTCAGTGGACCCAAACGATATTTATTCAGTGTTTATTGAGCAATTGCCAGGTTTGAATTTTTAGATGCCAGTGGGGTTGTGGGTGGATTGATAAGATATAATCCAGGCTTCTTGTAGCACAAAGAGAGTGAGGCACAGAGAGGGAGATAGCAAGAGTTCTCAAATGGCACTTGTAGGCATATCCCAACTCACCCTGATGCAGAGGGAAGCAGCGTGTTATGGGAAAAAGAGCCCAGGTTTCGGAATCCTAAGAGACAATTTATACCCCAGCTCCATCATTTTTTAGCTCTTAAGTTTCATTTTCTTGAGGAGATAAAATCCTTGAAAGGACCTATCATTGACTTTGGTACATTACAGATGATCAGCAATGCTACATATGAGGAAACATTATAGAGCCCCATGATAAATATTTAAACAGGTCATATAAAAATGACATTTGTGAAATGCTTTCAATAAGCCAATGTTCTCTTCAATGTGAAGTGGTGCTTCTTCTTATTATTTTGTTATTATTAGTGACCCTAATCTCAATTTTTTGCTGCCTCCAAGAAATGAGTAAGTAGCACCTACATTTTTAGTCCAAGTAAGTAGGGAGTGGAAAAAATCATTAAAAGCCCCACCCCTCCTCCCAAAGATACAGTCCACACTAAGCCTCCTGAGTACCACAATCACCCATCCCAGGGTTTGGCTCCTGGTCAGTCCTTATTTCAGATGCTCCATCCCACTGTCTGCAAAACCATGCGTGTACTTGGCAGACCAAGAGTCAAGCCTGGGTTTGGAGCAGCAACGGAGAGAGCTGCTCCTGGTCATTCTTTAGGTAACTGGATATAACATCCTGGTCTACAGCTAGAACTTCTCAATATGGTTCTCATGAGAACAAACAGGAGAAAGCTCTATGACGTATATAAGGAGGGGAAATTTGATCTTCCAATCTATAACTTTGATCTTCCAATCTGTACCTTTGATAAAAAAATAAAAAGAAAAATGGATATATGTATATCCATTGAATTTGGGGACTTCTAAAAGTATAAAGTCTGGCTAATTACTAATAATATCCTAACACAGAGATTTTATTATCTTCTTCATACCTAGAACGGCAAAGCTGTAAGGAGCAGTTATCTGTAAGTATAACACCAATCAAAAGGTGCCATGCGAGATTTAACTCAGGCAAGTACACACACACACACCTACACGTGTGCATGACTACAAAGAAAGTCACACATCTTTCCTGAGGACAGAACATTCTCCAACTAGAACAGAATAATAAGAGAGACTCTTTCAACAATCAAAGAGCAGCCAGGCTATACTCTATGAGAAGTCACTAGCATAATTCATGTTGTTGAAAGCATCACCAGTACAAATGCCTCTGCTTAGGACTTTCCAACTATTCCAATGACTCAGGATTCATGGCCAATTTCATGAGGATGAAAAGCATCATTTCTGCCTAACTCCTTCTTGGCTTTGCGACCTTCCCTTCAAGGTAAGCCACAAAATCCAAGCCAATGGCTCATTCTCACTGGTCCCCAACCTTTTGGGCACCAGGGACTAGTGTTGTGGAAGACAATTTTTCCATAGACTGAGGGAGGGGGATGGTTTCGGGATGACTCAGGCACATTACGTTCAAGCTCACCTCCTGCTGTGCGGCCTGGGTTCCTAACAGGCCTGGACAGGTACCGTCTGTGCCTGGAGGTCAGGGACCCCTGTTTCTAAGAGAAAGCAGATGACCTTTTCTCTGAGAATGTGGAATCAAGTACTCAACCCTGGACATTTCCAGAAGAATTCCTTTTATAGATTCAAATAACACTCATTCTCAATCGCATTCCTAAAACATATTATGTAAGCTAGCTCTTCATTAGTTCCCACACACTCCCAAACAGAGTGTTAAGGAGCAGAGACTGAAGGAATCGCTCTGGTGCACGCTGACAGACCTAACACAGACAAGCGACTGCAAAGCTCATGTTGGTTCATCCGTAGATGCCTGGAAAAAAGGGAGTGGTATGAATGACTGAATGAATAAACCCACAAACAGGTAATGGCATTGTTCAGATATTAGACCCGTATGTACGTTTCCTTCAGTTACTTGAGAAAGTTAACAGAGATGCACCCTGACCGGTCCACTATGTACATTCCCTCTTATGGATTGGAGAGAGAAAAAAAGAATGGAGACAATCCTTACATGACTTCCCTCCACCTTGGCAAAGAGAAAATACAATCACATATTACTTTCCCTCTTGGTCCACCATGTTGTTGAGCCTATAGAAGTAGTTACATAGCAAATCAGGATATTCAGTGTTGGGTCATTAAATCCAGCCTCATTTTACAGATGACAAAACTAATATGCAGCAACATTAGGTAGCTTGCCCGAGGCTACACAGCTGGTTAGTGAGAAATAAGAACCAGGTCTTCAGAGTATCCTTCTGCACTACCCACTCCTGACGAACAACAGAACATCCAGACCTGTTCTTCCTTCTCTCTTTTCATTCTGAGAAACAAGAATATAACTGAAGATGTCTAACAAGTTTTCAGTAACTCTTGAGTATTCATTTTATTGATTTATATTTAATCAAAAACTCTGTACACTTATAACCTCTATTTTTTCTTGCACATGACATGGCAATAATGGACATATTCTGAATATACATTCAATGTGAGTGAAGCAATTTTTGGTATGGCATAAAAGTGCCATGGTATGAAAAAAGAGAAGAATTTAATGAGAGTCTGAATTTAAAATAATTTGCAGTAGAAATTTAATGCAAGGATGGTATTAATAGAATTCTTGGATGAATATGATGGAATTAAACCAGTTGGAAATAGGATGATATTGGAAGAACAATTTTGACCCAGAAATAATCTTAGAGGGGCAAGAAAAGGTTAAGTGGATGGTGTTATGGAAATCAGGCATTGAAAATAGAAAACTCTTGAAACTCAGCCAGGAATTGTAGAAATTTCCCAAATAAGCTAGGAAATTTACAAACGGCTTAGAAGTGTCTTATGAGGAAATAAAATTGTAATAGAAATGTAGAAGGCAGAAGAGGAGAGCACATTTTTACTGGAAACAGAAAATAAACCCTGGGACTGATGCTAACTTGTTTTCTCAGCTCATTTCACATACCCCCTCTATTTGGAGATGAACATCTAGGAAAGGAAATGCAAATTTAGGGAAACAGTGGACATTACTGAACACCGATCTGTGCCGGCCTTTATACTGTACTGGTGCTGGGGATCTAAAGAGAAGACCCTGGGCCCCTGCTTTCCTCCTGGGGAACGGTTCTTTGCTTTGCTGCTATGAACCTGGAAAGGAGGAGAAAATTCCTTTCTCCAGCTACAGAACAGGACAGCATCTCTAAGTTGTCTCCTGATCAGAACACGTCTTATTTCAAAACCAAGTACGGGGATTCTACAAGCAATGATGAGGGCCTTCTGAGCTTCTGGAATGTTGCTGAGGGTGCACAATCTTTTCCACGTTGTGAAACGTGGCCAGTCAAGAGATGGGAGTCTTCCACTATAAGCACAAGCCACATGCCCAGTCTTCAGTTTGACATTTCAGCAGTTTCTGCGTCCTGCAGGAGCCAAGTTAGGCATGTGGTTCGTATTGAGTTAGAAACATAAGCCTCTGTTGGTCTTCTTGCTGCTTTTCTTAGAAACTGCATCCTTCCCACACAAGTGAAAAAAAAATGATCAAACCAACAAATTTAGCATTAATTAAAAAACTATAATGTAACCAAAAAGTATGTGCATGTTGGGGGAGAGGGAGCTGATGTGGAAAATGAGTGGTACTGCATTTGCAATTAGCCAGGGTCCCAGGAGCTTGCCCCGTGTCCTGGTGAGAAAACCACAGGAGCGGAGCAACGTTCTCCAGGTGGTCCCTGGAACAATTCAAGGCCCAGACAGAGGGACTGCAATCAGGGCTCATGGTAAAAGCTTCATTAGGAAAATGAGAAGAGTCCATCTCCATGAAGAGACCGTGTATGTGCGCATCGCATGTCTGTATATGCCATACATCTATAAACATGGGCATGTGGGTGCATGTACACAAATACCTCTACAGTTTTCAAGACTTTCCTCTGAGCTCTCAAATTTTTAAGAGCATAAACAATGGACAAGTGTAAGTTTCTCTTTGACCTTGGCTATAAGGTAGTGGTCCTCAAAACCAATTATGCATCAAAATTACCTAGGAAGCTTTCTTAAAAATACACATGCTGTGGCCCCACCCCAGCTGGACTGAATCAGAATGTCTCCCCAGTGATGATGGGCGTCTGGGAACTGACAGGATTTGGCCCGTGGGACAACAGCTGTACAACCCAGTTAAATGCCATTTGACACTTTCAGGACAGCATGCTTGCTCTTGGCTCCAAGGCTGTGCCCAGAAGAAAGCCTGATGTTTAAGACAAGAAGTTCAAAACACACTGTCTGGGGACCCTTCTGGATTTCACTGTTCTTCCACACAGCTTACATCAGGAAGAGGTGCCCTTGGGGACGAAGGCTGAGCCTCCGGTTCCAGGGGAAACAAATCCTACCTGCATCCCTCTGGCAGGTTTCCTGGCAGAGCCTGAGCTTTCTGAAGAGGAGGATAGGCTTCCTCCAACCCCAAGTGTCTCTCTCACTCTTCACCACAAGTAAAACTAATGAAAACTAACAGCTATGGAGCACATACTATGGGCCAGCACTGAGCCAAGCTGGGCCAAATGTCTTCACTGAATTGTCACAAAACTACAGGTGGAGCTGCTGTTACCCGCACTTGGCAGGTGAGAGAACCGAGGCTTGTCCACAGCCAGAGTGGTATGGGACTGTCAGAAAGAAGCCTAGGCCACTGGACTGCGGGGCCCACGTGTTGGACCACTGGGCACTACGCCCTCCAATCAGCTCTGCCACACGGCCCACACAGTACAAGGGAAATGAGTAGATAAAGAGAGAATTACTTTTAATCTTCACACTAATTTCATAACCAAATAGGAGGGTGTTTCTTGGCATAATAGTCTTCTGCCAGGGGTAGAGAAAGAGAGGAAGCAAGAGAAACACAGGCCAGATACGTGGAAAAGTATGTGTTTCCTCTCTGTTCTCGTGATACCAACTCATTTTGAGAGGGGGTTGGAATAATCGCTTAATTTGGGCGATTAAAGTGCCAAGTGTGATCTCTTCTCTTTGCACTAACTACAGTGAAGGCGACCCCACCTCTAAGATGCAGTGTTCGCACCCTGTCCAACGCCCCACCCAATGTCTACTCCAGCAAAGTCCTCCAGGCTCTCCGATATTATGTAAAGCGTATTCTCTGGGCTGGAAGGGGAAGCTAAGGAGATGCTTCGCTCAGTGTCTCATCAAAGCCTCCTCCATGCACAAGTACATCTTCAGCGTTTATGGAAAGCTCTGCTTTTTTAGCCCCTCTCCCAGTCACTTCCACATTAATTAGTAAGGGTATCATTTTATAAATTACAGCTTCATATCAGAGGAAAGCAGGGTTTATCTTAATTCAGTCAGCTGTGTGAAATACAGTGCCCTAATTTTAGACCGCTGGTTCTGCAGATCCCTGCAGAGTAAGAGAATGACAGGCCTTCCAGAGAGAAATCCCAGTGGGTGCCCTACAAGTCTCACTCCCGCCTCCAACAGCGTCCCTGGTGGGGCTGCTGAAGGAATCCCAGGACACTGAGTGGTGTCTTTTCCACCATTAGCAATTCAGATTGGAATGTGAATCCTCCAAGCGGCACAGGAAAGCAGCCCCAGTGAGCTGTGCGGCTCTGACAGGTGCCCAGGCAAGAGGCTCTGGCACCGAGGAGGCTGACAGGGGCCCTGGCTCTGGAGCAGAGCACAAGTCTGGGAGGATGGTATTAAAGCCAACGATAAACACCAGACGATCTCAGTCCAAAAGGGGAAGCACAGTAGTCTTAACCGTAACTGGGCTGAGCAGGCAAGGCCACAATTGGAGTCCTGATTGCTCCTGCCGGAGTGCGCGGGAGGAACGCCTGGAAGGTGGGGAGCAGGGACAGGTGATGTGAGTGTGGTTGTGGGGCAGCTCAGGGCCTGCAGGGTCTCCACAGGAAAAACGAGGGGAGCAGCAGAGATAGGAAGTGCACACAGGACAGAGGAACACTCCAAATGCCACCCCCCCGTCATCTCCCCACTCTTGTGGACTTGCCTATAAACATCTCCGTATTCTCCTCAATGCCCTGAAATCATCCTAAACTCTGAGTGGTGGGCACTGGCTACTTTCCCACCGCCCATCAGTCTGGTCAGACACTTAGCTGCTTCTTGCACTCAGAGACTGAACAGCAAAGACTTGGGAACTCAGGTCCCTAGAAAGGATTAGTTCAGGTGTTTTCGGTAGGCAGGAAACACCTCTGAAAACCACAGGCAGCTTTGGTAATTCCCAAAATTACTAGTTGGATGATCATCTAGTCAAGCGGTGCTAGAAACCTCCACAGATTCTGAGGTAATGGGCCTGGGACGAGGCCCAGGTGCTGGGATTTCACAGCTTCCCTGGTGATGCGGATGTGCAGTCAAGGTGGAGACTGCCGATCGAGACTCCTACGCGGAATGCAAAACTGGACATCCCTGCCACCTTCTGTCACTGCTGGAGACCAGCGACACTTCCAGAACTCACGGTGCCGTCTAAAGGAAGAATGCCTGCTGGGCTGTGAAACCCGAAAGAAGGCTTGTCCCTTTGGAGAAGTGCCACCCACTTGGAAAGCGAGATGAACCATCACTAGTAGAAGAGCTTCCGGAATGGCAGAAAGCGCCACCCCACCCTGGGTGCCTGTGATGGGGACGGCCACGTGGGACTGCGACCTGATGGCTCCACAGCACCAGCGGGCGCACCCTGAACCGACCCTCTACTGCTGTGCACGTGCCTCTGGCACCCACTGCATGCTGGCCCTGAGACACCAGGGGACCTGCTCCTAGGGAGCTGAGACTCCAGGGGCTGCTGTTAGGAAGCTCCTACTTGTCAGTTAAACAAAAGAATAATCCACAGCCCCCTTCTCAGTGTGTACTTTTGCTGTCATCCAATAGCCCATTACCATGTCACAGCACAGCATACCCTTCCATAGGTCACTTTGTTTAAAATGACATGGATAATGCACATGTCAGCAAGCTGACAGTCCTGGCCGTCCTTCAGAGATAAAAACCTCAGGGCGAGAGCCTGTTCTTATCTGGGGGACATGCATTGGTCTATCATCCAAGTCAGGCAGAACATGATTTCTCCAGAGAGCACTTTTTTCATTTCCTGATTTTAAGGAAATCAAATAAGCACCATTTGTCTTCATCTGAATATGCTTGACCTGCTCAAATGATGATGTCTCGCATTTTCTAACAGGCTACATATGCTGAATTCAAATTAACAACAGTGCCGAACAAGAGCCTTCACATCTCTCTGGGAGGCTGGCAGCGGAGAAGGAGGGGAAAGTCTGGGCTGATGGCAAGATCCCACTAAATGTGAACTTCAGACTCTGAGTAAAATCAGCAAGCACGGAGGAGGGGACAGTCGCAAAATAGGGCTCAGGAAGACCAGTTCCCCAGGAAAGATGCAGAAATTGGGGAAGGGGGGACTAGTCCCTTCCTTTTGGTGCCAAGTAACATAGAAACCATAATATTCAGCTAATGCTTTTTGAAATGTCTAAAGTAGGAATACAGTTGAAAAGAAATTTGGCTGGGGGATTTGAACATCTAGAAATAAAGACCAAACAGACAAACAGTCTCTTTGTTTCAGGCAACAGGAAGTTCACTTTACCAGGCAGTGATCCGATCTTCTGAAAGCCCCAAAACAGAGCTCCTTTCTCGATCCATGTTGAACTGGACACACGGAGGCTGGTGGCCGTCAGCCTCGAAACAGTGTGTGCACCTGCTGGAAGAACTGCCCTCCCACCTGGCCATCCACCTGGAGAAGAAAGCAGTGCCCGCCTGACTTCCCCCGCCCACCCTCACTGCGGGACGACATTTCTAGAGACGTCACCATTCGCGTTTCCACCGAGAAGGCTGATATGTACAGAAAGGCAGGAAAAAGCACGTGGGCCATAAAAGAAATGAAAACATGACGTTATAGTACATGCTAGCATGTTGAATGTCCCAGTCAAAGATTTTTTAAAAGTCAGATGTCTATTAAAATAAATGATTTCCTCTTTTATAATCTTCTACAAACTTCTTAGAAACTTAGTGTCACATATATGCAATATTAAAGGGCTTGTTTAAAAAAAGTGGGCTTCACAAATTAAATGTCATTTCCTATCATGGGAAAGGTCGCTGTGTGAATAAAGCCTGTCTTTACAGAAGAGAAAGGTGCTGTCACCACCATGAAGCCGGCACCCCGCCACCTGCAGCCGTGTGGGGGGAGCCACAGCGCTCGCAGTGTGTTGTATGCTGTGCCCACAACTGTGGGGTCGGGGGTCTTACCTTCTCTTCCTGGTCACTGTCGCTGTCACACTGAAAAGAAAAGGAAAACAAGAGAATAAAGGTTAGTGCGAAAATTGAGTAGGTTTTTGTTTCTGATACTGAAAAAAGCAGCAAGACAAGGAAATAGGAAACGCTGTCTGAGCTGGAGAGTTTTTTCAGTTCAGGTGCTAGAACACCGATGAGAAGCGAACTGCTGAGAAGTGGCTCTGCTCTCCTCCGCCACCCGCCCTCTGTCACAGCGGGGTGCCCATCCAGGGGCCACCCCGGTCCAGGATTAAGGTGAGTCAAAATCATTCAATGGGATTCACAGCAAAATCAATTCTTTAATGGAGGCTTTCCACCTTCTGCTAATGTCCGTGGCTGTCTCTCCTGGTGCTTTTCTAGAAGCCAAGAGGTGGACCTCTGGGCATCGCATTCCCTCATGTGGACTTGGAAGGAAACAGAACATAATGGACGAGGCTCAGCATCGGTGATGGCTGCCTCTTCCAGGGTTCAGAGGCCCAGAGAACAGAGGGAATATTCTTTATAAAAAACATGCCAAGGGTAAGAGTTCAGTGTAACAAATCAACAATATAGACAAAAAATAAAAAAAAGTTTTACGGCAGTAGATGTGCACCATGTCTAACAGATCCCAAATCCCAACTTTACAGCTGGGCCTGGGATAAACAGAGAATGATAATAAACTCAAAGCACTGGGTTCCTCAGTAGAAGGAAAGGGAGAAAAAAACAGAACACATTTTTGGAAAAAAAAAAAAAGCAAGAATGTTTAGTTAGACAATATTTTATTTTTAAAGAAGGCACGTGTTTTGTTAAGAGTAAATGCCTAGTAGAGAAATATATCCATTCATTCACTGCACCGCCCTTCACAAGCACCGCTAAGCTGCACAGAAATTCCACCGAGACACAGAACTGGCCCTAAAACAGCTCTCAGTCAGCAGTGCAGTCACGCACTGCTTGGCGACGGGGTGTTTTCTGAGAGGTGTTGTTTGGCCATTTCACTGTGAACATGATAGAGTGCACTTACTCAAACCTAAACAGGGTAGCCGACTACACACCTAGGTTCTATGGTGTAGCCGACCGCTCCCAGGCTACAACCTGTCCAGCCTGTCTCTGTGTAAAACAACAGGAGATTGAATCACGCACAAGAGAAAGTGATGCAGTCAATAGACGCAGTGAACATAGGATGCATGAGGCTGTGGCCGGTTAACATCATACACTGTTTTACAGCAAACTTTTTTTATATAAGAGAAAGAGTACTCTCCAAAATAACAACAATAACAACAAAAAGTAGAGGAAATGCATCGACCGCAATACAGTAGGAATTAATCAATATTATGTGCTGTACCCAATTGCAGGCGCTATACTTCCATAGCACTGGCAGTGCAGTAGGCTGGTTTGCATGAGTGTCTCTGCAAACACATCGGTAATGAGTCACGCTACAATGTCACAACAGTTACAACGTCACCAACTGATACAAACTTTTAAGCTCTATTGTAATCTTATGGGGCCCCCGTCATATGTTGGTTGACTGAGGCATTGTTTGTTGTGGCATGTGACTGTGGAAACAGACGCAGAACACAAGCCCTGAGCACAAGTGTGGCGTGATCAGAGCCATGTGCTGTTAAGATGACCCTGCCCACGGTGGAGGAGAGCGAGCCCTGTGGGGAAAGGCAGGACATGGGAACGCCAGTCTGGCAACCACCACGCTGTCTAAACCAGCATGGTGTGTGGTTTGAGAAAGGGATGAACAGATGGCAGAGCAATTCTGAAGGTAGAGCCCACAGGACTGGATAACTCATGGATATGGGAAGCAAGTGAGAGAGATAAGTCTAGGATGATGCCAAGGTTTTTTAGTGTGGCCACCTGGATGTGGGAGTTGATGCTGCTATGAACAGCAACAGAAAATAAATTTGCTTATACAGCAGTCACTACTGGCTACAGACCCACAGCCGTGCCCAATCCCCCTCTCTAGTCTGCACCTTGTTCTGAAATTTTAAGATTGAAAAAGACAGATAAGACATTCTCTCTCTGTCAACTTTCCTTGCAGCTAAGGGTGGCCACCAGATACATTTTTGGCTGAGACTTGAGGAAATGTCTGCTGAGGGGTCTGGACAATTTTTCTCTTTTGAAAAAAGGGAGAAAGGCAGGAAGCACTTGCCTCTTGCCTTTGAACATGACTGCATGATTATGTGATTAGATCTGCGGCAGCCATCTTGCAAAAAGGAGGCTAAGAGTCTACATACAAACATAAGACGATGGGCCTAAAGGAAGAAAAATCCTGGCACAACCGAGCCACTTGAACTAACCTCAGAGTGGCCTGCCTCTGAACATTTTTGGTCAGATAATAGTAAGTCACCTTAATGTTTAAACCACCATTAGAATGTTTTCAGTTGAGCCCTGGCTGGTGTGGCTCAGTGGATTGAGCATGGCCTGCAAACCAAAAGGTCGCTGGTTTGATTCCCAGTCAGGGCACATGCCTGGGTTGTGGCCAGGTCCCCAGTAGGGGGTGCTTGAGTGGCAACCACACATCGTTGTTTCTCTCCCTCTCTTTTTTCCCTCCACCCCTCCCTTTCTAAAAATAAATAAATAAAATCTTTTAAAAAAAAGAATGTTTTCAGTTGAAAATAACAAAAACCTCATCAAAATAAATGGACATCTTGGTTTTATGACACAATTTGGAGACTCTGGACTATAAACATTTAGAAACTCATAGCACACCCTCATAGTCTGGAGCAGTTATGACATTCTCCTTTCCACTGGCTCCTCAAAGCCATAGGGTTACCAGAGTTTTAGAAACAGTGCTTTAACCAAGGACAACTGCATTGCTTTCAACCCCAGATTGTCTAAACTTACTTTCTTTTGCCTTGTGAGTGGATTTCTCTATTATAAAAAGTCAAACAGGTTGACAAAGAAAAGGGGTGACGTGAAGACTTTGAAGGCCTAAAACAACAGACAGATCAGGTACAAAAGTTCTAATTGCAGGATTTTCCACTGCCTTTAATTAAGCCTTCCTTGAAGTTCCCAAGTTCTGGGCATATTTTCAAGAGTGACAAAGCATGATTCAGGAGGGGTGTGGAGGAGAGAAGCGGGTTTTGCCAGGCAGGCTCACGTTCCCAGATGTTCGCAGCCTGCCTTGTGAGGTAATCAATGACAGCTGAAGGCTGTGGCACAGCGTCTGCCCACATCCCCGAGGACTGGTGCGCAGGGGCCGGAAGGAGTAGGGAGGTCGAGAAGGAACCACCGCTGTCCACACCCCTCGCCCCCCATCCTAACAGCAGTGTGTCCCTGGGAATGGTTATTTCTATCCAAGTGTTAAGCTTCCTGCTTTCCAACAGTCCAGTTCTAATTTCAAGGTCCACTTAATTCCGCATCAAGTAATTACTGATATACCCAGAAGCACCTTGTCTCCAGAGTTAAGCATATGGTGGAGAACTGAGACCTACTGGTATCCATTATGGAAACAGCACGGATGCCAAGCCGATTAAAAATGCCCAGGCTCCCCACACAACATGCCGGGTGAGTGACAGCTCCTCGACAAGGCCAGTCGCAGAGTCTGCCAAAACAGTCTCTGCTGCACTGGGGCCCACATGGTGTGCTGAGAAAACAGTTCCATTTCTGGTATTAAATTCCCATACTGACCCGAGGACTTTGCCGTGAGCTCAGCAGGAGCGCACCATCCAATTTACAGCTCCGCTCTCTGGAGCCTCGAGTGCCAGCCCCTGGCAGAGACGAATGATGGCCAACCCCTCCAGCTCATAAATTATGCAAAGGCAATAAATGCACTCAGCAAACAGCGCCTAACGTTTGCCTAGCCTGGCTCCTAACACACTCTGTAAAAAGCCAGAAGCTCGACACATACAAGAGGTCTATTCCACTCATAAAGGGGGTTTGTTGACAACTCCAGACGGAAAGCAAGCCATGGACCTAAGGAGTCTTTCTGCTCCACTGGCAGCAGTTTATAGGCCTGCTTTATGAAAAAGGGAGGCTGTTTTATAGAGTCAGTGTGGGTAGAATTCCTGGTCTCAAATTCACATTTAATACACTGCACAGCTTTCATACCTTAAGTTCAATACATGGTGGATTTGGGGCCATATGATTCTTGGTCTTGAAAGGTTAAAAGAAGAAGTGTCTGCTCCCCAATCCCTAGATACCCACTGCAATTTATCAAGAGTTCACGCCGAGCCACCTCCTCATTCAGGTTTATGTTCTGCATGAGGCTGGGAAATGGAAAAGGCTTGTCAAATGCAGAAACAGGGTCCCAGCTGATTTGACCATTTTAAGCATTTTGACATCGAGGTCCCTCATTGGTTTATTAGCAAACAGGGGGCACACTAACGACCAGTTTGAGGTGACAGAGTACTCTCCATGACTAGATTTCAAAGCCCTTTGTGAAAAGCTGAAAATATTTTCCACCATTTTAAAAGCAAGAAATGAAAAGAAACAACCAGCTCTTATACCCTAGCCAGGGTAGAATTCTTGGTCACTAAGCCTTCTGATAAAGATACCACCCAAACCCACCACAGACAAAAGGGTGAAACAGGAGACATGAAATCCAAACCACATGCCTCAGACGCAGAATTAGGAAGGGACTAGTTCCTCACGGAAGCCATTTCAGTTGGAAGCCATTCCAACACATCCCCATCCGCTCCACCACACCTTCTCCTCCCTCTAGCTTCACAGGTTAGGCCTGAGCCTTTGGAAGCACTTCCTTCCTTTCCCAGACAGGTCCCACCCCTTCAACTCTTCAACCCACCCACCCACCCATCCGCCTACCTAATAGCTGTTCCTTGTAAAAGTTAATACATATTTATTTATTACAATTTTTTAAAAATCACCCATCAATCTACCATCCATAAAATAAACACTGTTAACATATTTGTACAATTCTTTCCAGTGTTTTCTCTATCCTTTCCGTCCTTCATATATACACATTTCAAGAAATAAAATCCTACTATTTTGTAACTTGCTTCGTTTTTACATAACATGCCAAATATTTCAGTTTAATGAGTAAAATTTTCCCAGTAAAAAGGCTGCACCACAATCCACTGTTTGAATTGTAAATAATCTAGTTAAAATTCCCCAGTGCCAGATATTTGGATTTGTTTCGATGGAACATCGGAATTTTTCCCTTGTACACGTTCACCAATATTGTTTTTTCCTCGTGTCTTTCCATGGCCCTTCCTGTTCTGCACGTTCTTTCATGCCACTGTCTCCCCAGAGTGCACCTGCACTTGTTTCTAGATGATTTCCAGGGAAGTCCTTAAAGATTTCCTTGGTTCCCTCTACCATTTATATGTTGAAAGTAAAAATCCCTGTGCCCACCATTTGCCAGCTATGTGACTTTGGAAAGGTTAAACTCTCAGTATCTCAGTTTATGCTCCTGTAAATGTGGGTGATCGTGGCATTTCCCTCATAAGGTAAGTATAAAATGAATTCATGTGTGTAAACAACTTAGACAAGACATGGTACAGAACACATGGAGACAATTAATATTAACTATTATCAATATGTTTCTGTGTGCTAATCCCCCTTCCTCAAGCACCGTAAACACCTCAGACTCAAGTATCTGTCTAAATCTAGACCACCAACTTCACTTACCCCAAACCTGTCCCTCTCAAATGCTCTTGCCGTGCATCACTGTGCTTCACTCAGCCGCCTCGGTGAAGAGTCTCGTCCTCATCCTTGGGCAGACCTACCTTCCTTGCTCACCCTACGTCACATTATTGATCCTGCCTTTCAAATCCTCTCCATCTCCATGGTCATGGACACTGCTTTAGACCTGGCTTCTGTTTTATCATGACAAGAGGCCAATGACTTCCTTCCAGGGCCTATGGTCTCTTGCTTTTCTAATCCAAGTCCTTACTGACCGCAGGAGGTTTCCTAAATTTCAATTGGATCATGACACTTGCCCTGGCCTACAGGGCGATGAAAAGTTCCTCCCCTTGTTTCCAGCTTCCCCACTCCCAACTTCTACCTACTCCTCCAACACAGTGCTTCTTGGGCTTCCTGTGGAGAGGGATCATTTGTTTTGGTTTCTTTAATTTCCAATCCATGGTGGATCAATGTTTTTGTAACATACAGAAAAAAATAAACTGCTAGAAAAGTAAAAAGCAAAGACATGTAAAAATATGTTATTTGACTGAAGAGATATAAAATTACTCCACTGAATTGCCACACAAGTTTCCAAACGCGCACTCTCAACTACCAAACTAACCTCACAGCAGACTCACTACAAACAGCCCGTGGACTGGCCGTGGTCTATATCCACGCTTCGAGCAGCACTGTCCTAACACAGCCCTTGCTCTAGCCACACCTGGGCACACCTGGTCACACTCTCAGCTCTTACTATCTTTGCACTTAACAAGTCCCTCTGCCTGGAATTCCATTCCACCAAGTGTTTACCAAACAAACGTTAATGCACCTTTAAAAACACAGTGAATGTTCCAATATTTTTCTTAGTACTAAGAATTCTTAGAATTCTAGTACTTTTTATATAATGAATTACTTCCGTCTCTATGCCTTACAAACTGTATTTCACTGTTTGCCACCGGTCTTCTCCACCAGAGTGATCCCCACATGGGTAAGGGCAATGCCTGGCTCACCTTCGTATATGCAGGCCTTGGGACATAGTAGGTGCTCAATCATACTGATAAATTTATCACGTTCTTCTTTAGAATTCTTCAAAATGTGGTTGATTCCATGCAGCACAAGCAAACAACGACTTAAAAGGCAAGTGATTCCAAAGAAGGAAGGCGCAGGAGACATGGGCTAACTGGACTGTTTAGTACAGTACAATGGGATGCATGTTGGAACTTACTGGGCACAGTTAAAATTGCCAGCAAAGCCTAGAGTCGGGCCCAGAAGAAAATCTGAAAAGGCAGAAAACTGTATTTGAACAATTAAACAATAAATGAAAAAAAATTTTTTAACTAAAAAATAAAAGGCCCAGAAATGATGTGGTTATGATTTTATTGTAATTCCTCAAAAGGAAACATTTCTCATTTCCATTTGGGAATCTCAATATCTGTGTTTTAAGACTCTGATCCAAATTGAAATAAGTCAAGGTCTGCGACACCTCTCTGCCTCATTCAGAATGAAGGAACAAGATGGAATTCTAGGTACCTCGTGATGGAATGCATTCTTAAGCAGAAAGTGGCAATCATTGAATATATCACACACAATGACATTGAGGAGGGCAATGCTCTCTATTCTGCTCAATGGACCTTGCTGGAACAGTTATTTCGTATCTCAAACCCATTTATCATTGCCACCAAAGATGTCAGGGCTGAACACCATCACTGAATAAAGTTATTTTATTCTTCTTTCTGCCTAAAGGAAATTAGAGGAAAACGAGGGAGAACCCCAACTTGTAAACCACAGCATCTGACATCAGGTACAATTTAACTTTGCCAGTGACAAAACAAACCAATTCCCCTTTGGGCCAGGTGGTTTAGCCAAGACCGTAAAACATCCCTCACCTAAAAGCAATTTTGGAAGAAGCCACCTACAGAAAACCTGGCACTTATTTTCTCATTGAAGAAGGTGGGGTGGTGGCACGGTGACTAAAAACGCGTCTACCCTCATCCTGCCGTCCGTCCAACCCCGTGCACACACAAAACGGGCAGCCACTGCGCGCCACATGCAGTGACTCCGACGTTGTCTGTTCTCCGCAAAGCCCTCACTGAGCATTGTTGCAGCCCTCTCACAGTGGCTTTGGACTTTAAGTGAAATTTAAAGACATCGGGGCCCTAGAAATTAAAAAAAAAAATTCTAAAATGGTTTGAGGTATTCTTACTGATTACAAAAAGTCATTGGTTTCTCCTCCTCCCTATGTAAATAATAACTATGTCTGAGCAAATAAAATTGCTCAGAAAAAATGAAAGCCTAATCAAAAAATATGTATGCCCAAACAATAGTTTAAAAAAATAAAGCTTCTGACAGTTACAAAGGAAGAACGTTTGAAAATCATATAAGGTCCACCCATGTCGAGCTGTTGAGGTATTGCGGAGAGTAACTTTCAGGAGCTTCTGGAATTCTCTGTTGGTAAGCCATCAATCCCGCCTGGGGAGTCCTCAGAACGTGGCATTTTTGCAAGGTCTCAGCTTGAACTGGCGAGAGCTCAGATGACCAATGTGATCTGAGGGGACGAGGGAATACTTCCTTTCTCCCTCCAGGGTCTTTTGGATGATCACACAATTTCATTCAATAAATAATTTTTAAACATCTACTACGTGCCAGATTCATTCTGACCACTCATTAGAAGTGAAAATATATTGACATATCATTTTGTTTAAACCTAACTTGAGCTCGCAAATCAATTTTCAGTATTTTTCTTTTTGTCCCTTTGAAATCCAGGTGTATTTCATAAAACACTACGTATGCTGTAAATTTCCACTTAGCTCACTAAAATATCATTGGATTTTTTGGAAGTAGGAAAAGAAGTGGATATTTCACAAATTTTTAGAGAGTTCAGCATTTTTTTCTCTTAGAAGAAAGGAAGTCACATGTTGCCAAGTATAAACACACATAAACCCCAAAGATGAAATTTACTTAAAACCCAGAGCCCACAAGCCTCAGTGGTTGGCAAAATAAGAAAAATGAATTTCTTGTCCAAAGGTAAAACTCAGTCCAGGGCTGGGTAATTTGTAAAAGATTTCTTTTAAGCTTAAGCACCAGATCCTTTGCCTCCCTGTCATTGATTTACTGATTCTAAGTCATCAATAGCATTAATCCGTACCTGCCTAGGGACCTATTACAAATGACTTTGAAGATGGTGTGAAGCAAGACTGTGTTATGAGACCACAGTGTTATTAGCAGGGAGACATATCCTTCCGTGTTCTTTGGCGGTATTCTGTGTGACCCCGGAATGCTGCACTTTTTCCTTTCTGGATCAGAGTTGCTTGTTCCTTTGGGTGGGGCTGCAGCTCCCTAGGTTTGCTTCAACTAAAGCTTGGTTCTTTCAGAGTCCTGTGTGAGCTAATAAAATCCAAATTTTCTGATGAGTAAAAAGGAAAAGTATGTTACGGGTTAAAATAATACAAGAGTCTATTTTTTCCGCTGTGTTGTGATCCGTAGAAATCACCCTGAGCCTTTTCCCTTTCTTCTCTGCCTGGGAAGCCAATTGCTTTGATTGCAGTGATATGAGCTAGCTAAAATGACTTGCCCTTGCTTGTGAGGCAAATGGAACATGCTAATAGAACTTATCGCATTACCCGATGCAAAAGTGCCATAGCTCATTACTTTAAGATAAAAGGATATCATTGCAGACGGCAAGCAGAATTGACTTTCTGAGGCCCGACTTGATGATGATTTAATCAACTGCTCTCTTTCACTTCTCATCTCTGTGCCTGTCGGTTTCACAGGTGCCGTTAAATGAGACACTCAGAAAGTGAGCGGAGGGAAAGAAATTGCTGTCATTACTTTTCAAGAAAGGAGGTATGCAAATTTTCGACAGAAAGATTGCGTTCATAATGGGCCTGGTAAAATACAAGGATCATGCTTGACAGGTGAGGGCAAGCCATTTGTATGTCCTTAAAGCGGAACCACCGTCCTCGTTTAGAAATGTGCTCAATAAGAGAAACTACAAATGAGAGGCTTGGTGGGGCCAGGGGAGAGGCAGGCCAAAGCACACAGGGTGGGTCCAAGCAGTTTTGGGGAGGGGAAGCGTGCTTAAAATCCAAACCTGGCTCTACCACATATGAGCTGGAGGATCTCTGGCAAGTGTCTTAACCTCTCTGTGCTTCAGTTTCATTATCTATCAAACGGGGCTGTTGACAGTACTTACCTCCAGGTTGTCCAGAGCATGCACTGAGTTAATAAATATATAATAAATATGTAGTTAACACAAAAAGGTATAAAATAGTGCCTGACACATAGAAAGTACTCAGTAGATATCATTTGTTCATTCAGTCATTCATTCGTCAACAAAGAGTATCTTTGTTTTAATTTTTCTTTTTAAGAGTTTGTGTGGCAGGTGCTGGAAATCTAATTTAGATAGAATACGATTCTTCATTGATTTCATATACATACGTCTTGTCCCCAGCAGATGGTGAACTCCTCAGGAGAGCAATCTGGCTGTTCCTGGGATCATCACAGGGCCCAGTGTAGTTTTAGGGCCCTAAAAGATGCCCAACGACAGCTCGATAATTTACGGATTCCTCCTCCCTCTTCTTCATTTCTTATTTGTGGTTCTGTACATGAAACTGAAGCCCTGAGAGGAGTCTCCTCCTGGAGCAGGAAATGTCCATCATTAGTTGGGAACCTCAGGCAATTGCCACATGCCCTGCCTAGCCTGGGGAAGAAACCAGCAGACAGGAAGAACAGACAGTTTCTCTGGAATCACCTTCAGAAAGGCAGAATGAATCTGAATAGATTAAATGATCAGGATTGTATGAACAGAGGTGTTTTTTTCATCCACTTTGCCTTCAATAGGTAATTGTTCTATTTTCTCCAACACTCAAAGTAAAAGCATCTTTCTTAAAGTGCCTTTGACTCTGAGTTCTTTTTCCCCAGGTAACGAAGCTGCTGCAAACCATTCTTCCTTCCAGTCCCTAAGGTTGTAAAGCACTGAGTGTAGCTCCTGCTAAGCAGCACCTATATGATTCAATTCCCTGCCAGAGGGACAATGTCCTCCTCAGGCAATAGGAGAAAGAGGAGATTCCAGACAGCAGAGCAGCTTTGAGCTGCTATTTCAGAAAAGCCTGGTTCCTAAATTGCATTTCACTGTAGCATGGTTCTTTCAGGGAGAAATGCTCCATGGGAGCTATCTCAGAACATTTCCCCTACACATGCCAGCCAACAGCTATCCATCATTTTAAAAGAATGTCCTGACAACAGCCTGGGAGGGAAGTGTTACAAGCCCTCCATTATCAAGAAGTTAAGACTTTCAACAGCAGAGGCAGTACTTGAACCCAGTTCTGTTCATAGTTAAGTTCATGTTCCCAACAAGTACAGTATACCACTCTCTCTCATTCACTATCCAAAGAAACTACTCGAAGAAACATCTTGTTGACTGATTGCTTGGCAAAGGGTAGATTCAAGCTGAAACTGAAAAGAGAGGCAACGACCACAAGCAGCAGTGAATGCAGCCATCGGCCAGACATTTCTACTCCACCCCAGACGGCTCTCCCTCAAGAGGAGGACCTCAGGGAAGCGCTCCTTCAGTCTGTGGCTGACCGGGGTTCAAATTCTGACCCCTCCACTTAACAACCACAGAGTCGCGGAAAAGGTACTTAATATCCTGGAGCCTATCTTTATTTTTTCACATGGAAACGGGGATGATACATACTCCACAGGCTTTTTGTGAGAATTAAATGGGTTTAAGCATGTGAAAATAGCCAGAAAAAAAGACTCCATTTTATTTCTTCCAACTCTTTCATAAAAGATATGTTATATCACACTCAGAAGTGAGGTAACAATAGTTATTTAAATGTTGGGTTTCATTATTTTTGTCATTTTATTGCCAGAGGGGAAATCATATTCTGCAAGGATTTCTACCCAGGAGGTGTTCGAAGACTCGATACTGTGCTACACAGAAACAGAAGCAGTAACCCAAACAAACAAAAACTGAAACTATCATTCCCTCTTAAAGAAGAGAACAATGGGAATCTGCCTGGCAACAAATGGTTTTATTTCAGTGATCAAATACCAACAAGGTAAGACACTTTAGAATTCAATTTCCTAAGCATTGCTTTAGGTTCTTGATGCAAACATTTTTGGTGGATATAATCTGGATTTATGCCTCTGCCACATAGTAGTCAGGAGCCTGTCCACAGGGGCTAAAGTAAAACACGCAGGTATAAGATTTGGGGTCTAAACTCGTAGGTTACGCAGAGTGCAGTAAGGACATGGGCTTTGACATTATTGAGATGTTCACTCAAATTTAAATTACCAAAATAAACAAATAGACAAGACGGAGATCAAAAACATCAAGTGATTATTGGGACAACTAGGAAGCCAGACATTTTGAAGTTTGTTCAGAGATTCTGTTCAGAGATTCAGAATAAGGAGCTACTTGGACAGCCCTGTGCACAAACTTTATTGATATGCAAGGCCTATTTAGGGATGGAGCTAACAAAACTAACCAACAGAGTAACCCTGCAAGGAGATAATACTTCCTAGAGCATTAGCTTTGGTAACTGCAAAAATGGAGACTGGTTGAGAGAATATAATGAAAGTGCTTGGCACTCAACAGGCACTCAACAATTCAACCACTTCTACCCTCTGGGACACATGGAATGTCTGTTCCCTCCCCCACCCATATGAACCCTTTCTCTGGCTTTTCCAGCCATATTTCAGCGGTTGGTTTCCAGCATCTTCAACATCACAGTCAATTTCCCCAAATGCATCTCAGAATTTGCTTATAGCCTGTTCTTCCTACACCTGGCACCTAGGAGATGTTCAATAAATACATGTGAAAGAATGAATTCATAAATTATATTAGCAAAGCATCTGAGGTAAGGTGTCATGGAAAGTGTGTGTTCGAGATCAAGAACTATACAGGGGGGCAATGGAACGGTGTCTGAAAGTGGTGGAGTGTCTACGAGACATACATGGGCATGACTTTGAGGCACAAGTAATTCCTAAGAAAGTAACACCGTACACGTGCAGAAATCCGATCATAAGGATACTCTCGTAAGAAAATCCGGAATATGAAAATCCAAATGTATTTCATTTTATATTTGACTCACCCTGAAACCAGCGAAAGCAACTGGCATTGGATGGGGAAATAGAAAACTGCGTTCTCACAGTGCGGAAGCATAATGGTCACCTTATCAACATCCCGGCAACCAGACTTTTTGTTTTTAGAATGCAAGATAGTGAAAAGCACAGCTAAAGGAATAGAAATATGGCTTGAGACAAACTGATTTACAAATATTCGAAGGAGGTTCAAGAGGATCCAAAGACACATCGGACTGATTCCTTTCTGTTTTCTCTTTATTAGGTACTTCACTACCGCCCCTCTTAGAATTCATCATATTCATAACTGGAATCTTAAGTTAAAGTGTACCTAACAACAGTTTTTATTTTAGGATGACTTGAAAACCTGGACTTCTATATATCATAAACAAGGAAGGGTAGGATTACTATAAATTGTCTGTAAAAAAAATACAAATTGCCAAGATAAAACCCCCACTGGTCTGCCAGTCTTGAGTTTCCTGTTTTGACATACTATACGCAGTAATTTCGTATCCACAATCTCTTATTAGAAAATGAATGTGCTATTTTTCTGAATGCTGCAATTACAATAATTGAATTTAAAATGGGGATTGAGTTTCTCTATTTGGAGGAAAAGAATAATTGTGTATTTCTGATTAAAATCAAGGGGACTGAATAGAGGTTGTACAAATTCCAGCTCCAGTCTCCCCGAGTGACTCCTCGTCAGGCCAGAGAAAAGAACCCTTCAAGCACAGAGAGCTGGACCAGTGCCTCGGCAGCAGGCACTGTCTTTGGCCTTACTTGCTTTGTCTCCTGGCCTTCAGTCACAACACCCCACGACGGAGGCAGTCGGAACACCACGGCACTGTTTCACGTTAAATGGCAGCCACGCTAGGCTTCCCCACTGTGTCAAAAACGAAGAGTTCAAATGCAAGGAAAACAAACATCTCTTTGTGTCGAAAATGCCTGTCCCCTTGTAGACTGCCAACCTTTTGGAGCAGTTTTTATTTACCCAGTCTAGAGCCTCTCCTCCGGGTGGGGGAAATGCGATGGCAGAAGGACGGGGTGATAAGAGAAGAACTCATGCTTTTTTCTGAAGGGCTGAGCTTCTTTTGTTTTACCAAAACATTGTGTGAAAAGCCACCTCTTAAGGTTCAGAGGTAGGAAAGGAAAAAGGGATGGAGAAAGAGGACTGTCTTGACTTTTTTTGTCTTGTAATTCTAGTTTTGATGGTACCATTCAGTCTTCTGAAACCCTCGTTTAGCCCAATGTGAAGGTGAAATTGAGTCTCACAAGTCCTCCAATGTTCCTTAAAATGGAGCTTCCCAAGGAAAGAGAAAAATTTCCCAACACAAAGTGAGCTTTATACTGCTCACTATTTTTTAGTGGCTTTATTGAAATACACGTGACATGGATAAATTGCCCATATTTAAAGGGCACTATTTGATCCATTTTCACAAATGTATCCACCCATGAAGCCATCACCACAATCAAGACGGAGGCGCACACATCCATCGCCCCCAAGTTTCCTGGTGCCCTGTTAAGCCCCAGCTCTTCTCCCTGCCCAAACCGCCTACATACCCCCCAACAACTGATCTGCTTTCTGTCACTATAGATTAGTTTGTATATTTTCTAGAGTTTTATATAAATGGAATCATACCGTGTGTACTCTTTCTGTCTGGTTTCTATCATTTACTGCTTACTATTTGGACGCCTAATGAAATGGGAGCCTCTGAGCTGCAAAGCACAAGGCAGCCCTCTGAGGCTGCCGAGGCCAGGGTTTGCAGTCATCCCCCAGGAATAGGACCGATTACTTGGCCTTACTTTATTCTTTGGCTTTATTATGTACTTCAGTAATCAATAAACACTTCTGTGGCAGAGGGTTTATTTTACCCTATAAATCCAAGGAGTAGAGAATGATATTAAGACATCAGTATGGATGGGCTCTGCTGCTCTGTAACACTAAGAGGAGAACAGGAGCCACAGATTTAAATCTAAGAAGGTTACAGAGCAGTCAGAGCTCCTGGCTGGATGGCAGGGGTCATAAAAGACTCAGGCAAGATCTATGGCAACGCACTGTGAACCAGTGGGGCTCTCTAAGCAGAAACCCACACTAAACATGCAGGCTGGTTGGGAAAGAAGTATAAGCACTGGCTTGAGTGGAATGTAAAGGGCCCCTCTCAAAAATCCAAAATATTTCTTAACAAATGAAGAGGTAGAGAGCCAATGCCGACTGCAGGCTGACTGTGCAAAAAGCCGCACTCTGCTTTGGGAAGAGGCCTGCTTGGTAGTCACCTGCTTGGCAGTCCCAGGAGGCTAATCTTAATTCTGTCCCTGTGACTCCTGGCCCCAGAGCTCTGAGGGACAACCACAGGAGCATCTCTCCTCTAGCCAGCCCAGAAGACTCATCCTTCCTTTCGAAAGCAGAGAGGTCAGTTCACAGAAGAGGAACTACAAATGGCTGATAAACACAGGCAGAACAGTTCAACTTCACTAATAATCAAAGGACTGAAAATTAAAAAGAGCTGTGTTTCTTGTTCATCTATAAGTAGGGGGAAAATGTAAGTGCTGATGCTGACACCGTGTTGGCAAGGTCGTGGTGAGGCAGACCATCATCACCCACTTCCGAAGGAAGGTCAGTTTTCTGTCTGCAAAACAATTCTGCAGTGCGCATCCAGAGCCAGTAAGATCCTTATATTCCTGTTTTCAATCTTACAGCACCTCCCCGCCCGCTCCCCACCCCACGGTGTACACTTGAGTATTCCAATCTCGCAGGGAGACAGAGGATTAAAGATATTAAGCAACCTGCCAGGAGTCAGACATCTGTAAGACGCTCCAGTCATGGGAACCCAGGTATTTCTGAATTTCCAGATGAACTGGGCACACAGATTTGAACATAAATTTCCTCACATGTTAGAGAACGCATCAATGTATCAGCGTGGTGTTCGCCCACAAAAATAATGTTCCTAAGAAATTTTATAAAAAGGAAAAAATGATCACAGTCATAGGGAAGCTAAAATAAAAATCCTGTAAGTGATCTTGGGTGAGTTACAAATCCCGTTAGGTTCAATTTCTTTTTTTTATCAATAAAATAGGATAATGTATCTATCTCTTAAGGTAGAGGTAAAGAAATAATCCATGAAAAGTGCTTCTTTTGTTGTTACTACTGCAAATAAGAAAAGCAAGATACATTTAGTTATGTATACAACACACACCCAGGAAGAAACAAACACTGGGAAAAATGCACCGAATGTTAACTGCCTATGTCTGAGTGATTGAAACTTTGAATTATTTGTATTTTCATCTTTAAATTTTTGGTAATTTTTTACCTCTTTAACGATCATGTTATTTTTTAGTTGGAGGAAAAAGGATATACACATACACAGAGACATAGAAATGTGATGAAGTCCCTGAGGCCTGATGGACGCTGGTCTCCAGAGGCCATAAGATGGCAAAGAATAATCTCTGTGTTTTCCACAGCAAAAGATTTCTCTGTTCAGAGGCTTTCCCTGGGCAAGGGTCTCTCTGGAGCAGCACGTCTAGGCTGGGACTCTTGCCCTGCAGCTCATGGTGTGCGTTTAGACTTGGGTTCTTAGCAGTGCTGCGTGGGTGAGTTGCTCTGCCTTGCAGTCAGTGGCTTTGTTTTCTCATCCATAAAATGGGAATAATAACTTATAACTCTTAGGTTTGTGTGAGGATTAAAAGAGAAATTGCATGCATTTAAGGCATTTAACATAGTGCTAGGGAAGAGTAAACGTTCAATAAATGCTCGTCGTCGTCATCATCATCATCATCAAATCATCATTGCTGTCATTTAGGTTGTCCTTTTTGTCCCGGGGTGGGAGATGATTGTGGTGCTTGGAAGGTCATCCACCAAGTGTGGGTGACAGATCCCAATCAATACAAGCACCTCACTTCAATTCTCCTGTACAATCCAAATCCAGAAAGGCCCAAATGATCCTCGGCTTCCAAGGAGACTGCTTCCTTCACAGATGGTACATCAGGAAGAGAAGGGGTGGCCAAACAGCAGTGGTGATAGCTGGGTGTTTGTGCTACTGGGTGAGAGAGCAGGAGCATGGGCACACGGTCCTTTAGACATCACAGCTTGTCTGCTGTGTGCTTCGAGATAGGAGAAAAGCAGATGGTCACGAGAAGGGGCCCCAGGCTCAAAGGTTTCCATGGGATCAATGGAACAGAAGAGGAAACCTCCAACCTGCCACATTGCCCCAGGCTGAAAAGCTCTCGTCCTTCCCAGTTCAGAGAAAGCAAGCAGAAGGCAGCTCACGCCTGTCTCCCTTTTGGAGAAACAGCTATTTCCAAAGCTTCTGAACCACACTCCACTGTGTCTTGGAAAAGGAACATGTAAGTAACGGTTTGCAAGCTGCCAAGAGCGTGGGTTTCACAGCGCACATTGCAAAGCTCATGCCTGTCACCACAAGACGACAAGTGTGCTCTCCATGTCTCTCTCTCCCCTTCTAGATCTTAAAGGGTTACGCCTGGAAATTGCCTCGCTGTGCTTCTGGGACAGTATGAAGGATGACTGCCATTGCCACGGTCAGCTATGACAGCGCCAATTTGATGTGCTGCCATCAAGGGCCTTCTAAGAGCTGAGCGCCCTGATGGTTTTGTGATGCGAATAGTCACATTGCAAAATGGTTTTCCTCTCCCGCTGCCTCTGCCTCCATCTGCTGCTGGGCTAAAGGCACAGCCGGCTGCCTGCCTGTCACAGCATGTATTAAAATTAGCTGGGGAGGAGGCACTCAGTTGTGCTAATTACATTTTAATCATTGGAAATGTGTTGGCAAATCAAGCCTTGATTGCCATCTCGGAGTCTGTCTTCTCCAGCAGAGTGAAGGGGCTGTCTGCATTAGGCAGGGCCTGCTGGGCCTCCTCCTTTCACAGAAGATAGACTGGGGACCCTGCTGGCCCACCACTGAGACCGCTTTGGCACATTATTAAAAAGCCACAAGGCTTGTTTCAAATCATCCCTGTGTGAGACCTGCTCATTCTCACTTCCCTGGGCATTCCAGCAACTTGGTACTTTTAACTATAGCTTTAGTGGGCTGCTGTACCTTCCAGGCTCAAAGTGTGTGTGTGTTTGTGTGAGATAGAGGGGGGACAGGGGCACAGGATGCTGCAATTATGTCTTTCTAGCACCTGGGACTCAGGAAGGAGCCTGCTGACACAAGGCACCACCCCTGCAGAGGAGACCGTGACCACTGTAGGCGCTGCGTTGGTGGGGCTTTCGTAGCAGCTGGGAGGTTGCAGGAGAAAGAACATCTTTTGTGGGTCCTTGTGGGCTGGTGGATGGGTAGATGGGGATGAAGATCACCATCTCTCCTGGAGTTAGGGAGCTAGTGAATTAGGTCTGTGTTCCAAGAGGCAAAGAAATCTGAAGACAGCCTCTTTTCAAGCAAACAATGTCTGTTTCTGCTTTCAGCTTCCATGAGCCAAAGGAAGGGAAAAAGCAGCTTGCATGGATAAGGCCCCTTCAAACGAGCCCACCTGGAGCAAGCTGTTTGTTCTCGTTCGCCAAAATGGGCTGAGTGTTCGGACACTCCCACCAGAAATGCTCACTGTTAGGGACTGCCTGTCTCCTGGAGGCCAGTCTGTTACACAGAGGACAAAGGAAGGAAGACCAAGCAATATAAAACATCGAAGATGTTTACTTCCAAAACATGGCAGGTTGTTGTCATGCGGTTGAAGGCACCGGTTATTAGATGAGATTATACATAATCAGGCTGGGCAATGACCGATCTTTTCAGTACATACATCTTCCTTCCTACAGATTTGCTCCTGTAGCATAAATTACACATTATGTTACTGTGTCTGAAAGAAAATATGAGCAAGAAAAGAAAAGGCAGCAGCTCCATGACAGCACACACTAACACCCTACAATAACCGAAGGAACGAACCTGGGGAAAATGTGTACAGGTCCGCTCTGATGGTGGAGCCATTCTTCAGTGAGAAAGGGCTTCCGTAACACACAGACGAGTCTCAGGGAGAGAGGATTTCAAGTCAAGCTGTGGAGATGGCTGCAGATAGCAGGGAGAACTCGCGGGCACTCCCCCCCGCTGATTGCTGCATGTGTCCCCCTGAGTGCCGGCACGCAAAAGCTCCCAGAGCCTTAGGACTGGTCTGATCCATCCCACATAGAGCTTTGGGGTTGAGTCACTTTCTCGGAACTTGACACAGCCATAATATGGACATCTCTCCACTCAAAACAGGAGAGAGAGAGGTGACAAAGAGACTTTTGGGTTGCTGTGACCTTAGGACAATCCACCAAGTCAAGGCTTCCTTGGGGAGCAAGTTGGGAGACAAACACTGTAGACAAGCAGACCATAAACAGTGGATAAACCAAAACATTTTTTTTTTGTCAGCAGGACAAAGTTATTTAAAATGCTGTAATGAAGTTTCTCCTATTTCAGTCAATGACTTCAGATGGTCTAGGTTATCTCATGAAGAAAGGCACATCTGAACAAGTCCACTAATGTCGCCACCAAACATTTGAACGCCGTTTCAAACTATGCAGCACACTCGCACACATATCACATCGTCCCGTGCTCCAGACTGTGCTGTGGGCCAGCAGTGGTGTTTTACAGCTGAGATGACTACACATTCGGAAAGGGCGTGTGCCCTGTCAAGGCTCCACAGCTAGTAGTGCAGGACAAGAACCAGAGCCTATGCTGCTCTTCCGTCTCACCTTTGTAATGAAGGCATTGCCAGGTAGTGGGACAGACCTGCGAAGGCCAGAGAAAAGGCTATGAGGAGGCCTGAGACAAAGGCTAAGAGAGAGTGCTCTGTGAGGACTGGCAGTTTAGGTGAGCTGCCCCTTCTCTAAGGGCATGCATGATGTCCCTGGGGCTTACTTACTCTGCGGTACATCGCAGCTATAACATGACAACAAAAATAACAATACAGCCCCAAACTGCAAGCTCTTTGCTCCCAAAGCAAAATGCTCACCACTTTGGACCCACTGCATTGGGAGACTTGGTTGCATCCATTACAGGCTCTGAAGAAATCAGGTGAGAAAACTGGTGAACTAAGGGCTACCTATAACCAGTGCTTTGAACCTTAGGGTTTTCCCCCAGGTATCTGTTGGGGCTGAGATATGCTTCTTTCCTCCTAAAAGCATTTTACATTCAGTTTAAGTCTGAAGTGGCCATGAGACCCTGGTCAGTAACAGGCCTTTGCGTCGTGTGTCAGGAAACGCCCTCCTTCCACGTCACAGTCTCCCTTTCCTGGGCAGTGAGCAGCGTTCTCTGACTCTCGCCTGTAAGATTTTCCTAACGGTCTCCCCCACTGACAAGCCTCCCTCCTGACATTACATTCTGGAGGTCTGTCAGATGAATGAAGGCTTAATAGGTCTGACATCCAGTTTGTGACCAAGCTACAAATGCCTCTTGCCTCCCACTTTTCAGGGACACAGAGCTGACTGGTTATGCATGTTCAGATTACTCATGTGAAAATTCCAATTCTGTCAGGCCCGCTGTTGATTATCCCTCATAGAAAGAGAGGTCACTAATTTTATGCTCATCTTTACATGAGCTTTGCTGGTGATCTCATCAAAACACCTCTCCTCTGGGAGGGTATAATGGGGGGAAAAAGGGAAAGGTTTTCAGGAACATGTATAAAGGACACATGGACAAAACCAAATGGTGGCAGGGATCAAGGGTGGGAAGTAGGGATGGCTGGGGTAGGGGGGAGTGGTGGGAGGGAAATGGAAACAACAGTACTTGAACAATAATAAAAAAATGTTAAAAAAAAACACCTCTCCTCATTCACTCCTTTAAAAAGTATCACAAATAATTCACAGCCTCTGGACTCACTGCTACACAATGGGCCAGTGCACCCAGGTATTGGGAGCATCTGGGGAATGGGCTAAAAGCCGATGGGTGCTGTCTATGCTAATCATTCTATGCTGTCCTATTTAAACTTTACCGTAAACCTACAAGGTAAACAGTATTCACTTATTAGCACACATAGAAAAAACAAAAAGGTTACTCAGCTTCTTTGGATTCAAATCCAGAGAATATGATGAAAGATTCAATGTTCTTTTAAAAAGAACACACCACTATGTAAGAAAAAAAGTTTAAATAGAAATTATGCACTAAATACATCAACAAATTAGATAACTTAGAAAAAATGGATAAATTCCTAGAAACCTAAAACCTACCAAGACTGAATCATAAAGTAGTAGAAAAATCTGAACAGACCAATAGACAGTAAGAAGATTGAATCAATAATCAAAAATCTCCAAATAAATAAAAACTCAGGATCATATTGCTTCACTGGTGAATTTTATAAACATTTAAAGAAGAACTAGTAATAAACCTTCTCGAAAACTCCCAGAAATCGAAGAGGAGGGAACATTTCATAACGCATTTTATGAGGCTAGCATCACCCTGATCTGAAGCCTAACATGGACACTATAAGGAGAGAAGATCACAGACCAATATCCTTGATGGGCACAGATGACAGAATCCTCAATAAAATGCGAGCAAACCAAATTTTACAGCATATTAAAAGGATCAAATACCATGATCAAGTGGAATTTATCCCTGGAATGCAAGGGTGGTTCAATAGAAGCAAATCAATAAATGAGATACTCCACATCAACAGAATGAAAGATAAATCATATGATATTCTCAATGTGCAGAAGATGCATTTGACAATATCCTTTCATGATAAAAACTCAACAAATTGGTATGAAAACATAATAAAGGCCATATAGGACAGCTCATATTATACTCCATGGTGAAAAGTTTACAAAGTTTTTCCTCTAAAATCAGGAATAAGACAAGAATGCCTACTCTCACTACTTCCTTGATCTAGTACTAGAAGTCCCAGTCAGAGCAACCAGGTAAGAAAAAGCATCCAAATTTGAAAGGAAGAAACAAAATTGTGTTTGTAGATAACATGATCTTATACACACAAACCCCTAAATATTCCACTAAAAAACAGTTAAAACTAATAAATGAATTCAGTAAAGTTGCAGGATAAAAAGATCAATTGGTGTTTCTCACATCAATGTTTCTCTCACTCTCTTCCTCTCTCGCTCACACCCTTCCTCTCTAAAAGCAATGAAAAAAAAATCCTGGGTGAGGACTAAAAAACAATTTTAAAAAGGTGCTCAGCATCACTAATCATCAAGGAAATGCAACTCAAAATCACAGTGAGCTCTCAGAGCTCTCAGAATGGTCACTGTGAAAAAGACAAGAGGTAACAAGCGCTGGTGATGACGCGGAGAAAAGGGAACACTTCTGCGCTGTTGGTGGGAATGGGAACTGGACCAGCCCCTGTCAGAAACAGTATGGAAGTTCCTCAGAATTGACAATGAGAACTGACATGATACAGTCATCCCACTCCTGGGTATACGTCTGGAGAAAAGAAAATCAGTATCTCCAAGAGATATTTCTATACTCCCGCATTCATTTTAGCATTATTCACAATAGCCAAGAGAGACAAATGACCTAAATGTACTTAAAATAATGAACAAAGAAAATATAATGTATATATGAATATTATCCCACCATTGAAAGAAAAGAAAATCCTGCCACTTGAGATGACATGGATGAACTTGGACGTCATTATGCTGAGTGAAGTAAGTCATACAGAGAAAGATAAATAGCATATAATTATCCCTTATATTTGGAATATAAAAGGAAAACATACCCATTTCATAGAAACAGAGAACAGAATATTAGTTGCCAGGAGTTGGGGAGGGGGAGATAGAAATGTGAGAGACGTAGGCCAAAGGGCACAAACTTCCAATTGTAGGGAGAATAAATTCTAGGAATCCAATGAGCAGCATGGTGACTATAGTTAGTAATACCGTATGGTATTATATTCTTGAGAGTTGCCAAGGGTAGATGTGAAGCATTCCCTCCCCACCCCTACACACACACACACACACACACACACAGAGTTAACTATGTGAGGTGATGGCTTGTTAATTATCTTGACATCTTGATCTTGGTAATCATTCCACAATGGAAATGTGTATCAAATCATTAAGTTATATACTTCACACACACACACACACACACACACACACACACACACAAATATATGTGTCAGTTATTCCTCCATGTTGAGAATATTTAAAAATGATAATGGGTGCCACTAAAGAGGAATGGAGGAGGGGCATGGAGAAGACAAGAAAACACTGTAGGTTTATTATGTCCAAGACACTTGCTCTACATCACCTCATGGTTATCCTCTAAAGCATATTATGTTCCTGCAGTAAACTCAAATTCTTTGTCAAAGTGGAGAGTAGGAAACATAACATCCCTTTGCTGTCTTTGCTGACTACCTACACTTGTTGTCATACAGTGGCTGGCTCCCCAAGACTTTTCACAAAGGTTTCTTTATGGGCTGGCTTGCTCCAGAGCCATCTCTGGCTCTAATCTATACCTTATTTATCTCTCTGCTTCGGCCATCATTTACCAAATACCTCCTCAGTTTTAGGATAGAGAAAAGACTAAGACACTGCTGTTACCTGCCTAGAATAATTTATTCTAGAATTCTGTATTGGGGAGATGGTTTCAGATACCTGGAACATTCACAACTCATGTAAATGTGCAAGGCTGTTGGAATATGAGCAAATATTTGATCTTCAGTCGTGCTTGAAGCTCTGCTGGGAACAGGACTCCTTGGCTGTGGCGACCAATGAAGGCTGAGGAGCCTGTAGGCGAGCTTCTCCTGGGCTCCCCATTGCTGACAGCAATGCCAGAGGGGGCAGGGGTATGGTTTGGATAGAAACTGTTATTTTTCATAATTACACACAAAAGCTGTACCTACACAGTAGTCAAGATGCAAAGAAAACATCTGGTGAGCTGCCAGGATGGTTTCAAACACCCACTGTTTAATAGCATGAAAATACTCTAAGGGGCTCACTTTCCAAAGGTCCCATCTTTAAGGGGTCCTGTCCACCAAAACTCTTGGTCAGGCTAACCAGACCCACTGCTCTGACAAGTGCTATTCTATAGGCGTGCCTTAGATTCCTTGCTCACAAAGACCCTTGAAAAGGACGTGCTTGCTCTGACTGGGTAGCTCAGTTGGTTAGGGCATCATCCTGATACAATAAGATCGTGAGTCCGATCCCTAGTTAGGGCACATACAAGAATCAACCAAAGAATGCAAAAATGAGTAAAACAACAACTCTCTCTCCCTTCCTCTCTCTCTCTCTAAAACCAATAAATAAAACAAAAAGAAAAGGATTTACTTATTAGCAAAAGGATTTGAGACCTATACTTAACTTGTTCTCATGTTATGTATTACATCAACCCAGGCATCCTTTACTTTCCACAACCAGAATTTCCTGGAACCTAAAAATAAGAACACAGGGCTATTAGAACGTCTCTTGTCTACTCCCAGACACTCTGGTATGTTACCAGGGGACAGTTTGTAGAAGGCCCAAACTGTCTTCTTGGCTATAAACATCACAGGAAGGAGATTAATCTCCTGAATCCACAACCTTGGCAGTGCGGGCTGTTTGCTATCCTGTGTTGCCCAGCCCTGCTGCATTCACGCCTCAGTGTAGCGCTTGCCAGGCAGTACGTAGCTACCTGTTCCTATAGTCTGCGCTCCCCTGTGGACTGCGGGTACTACCCAGTAACTTTTATTGCTGAGCACTACTGTCAACTTTTGATATTATGAACATATTTCTGACTCCAATTATTATAGTCATTTGCTATATTATTTTCGATATGGCTTTTACAAGTTGACTATGTTGCATTAAAAATTCCCTCGTTAGTCCGTCATGTTTCTCAGTGTGTCCAGCCAGTTTCACATTCTGGTGTTGCAGGAGCTGCTAAGCCGTGCGTGCTGACCAGGCTCTGTCCTTTTACTGCCTGCACGAATGCTGTCTTTTTGCCATGCTTCTACGTGCTTGTTTTCAGACTAAAAATTCACAGTCAGTAGTAACCCCCTGTGGATCATTTTAGTTATTTTCCTTGAGACTTGCTTTGTTAGAATTTGCTTGAAGTTTGATGGTAATTTGTGCATAGGATGCACTTGCAGTGATGAAGTTTGGCCTGCCACTTCAAAATTTTGAGAGGCCGTGGGTATACACTGTCCATCAATGTTCTTTTGTAGGTACACATTTCCCTTCTTCCTTTTTAAACAGAAGCCCATTTAGTTCAGGGTAGCAATATGTTTACTTAAAAAAATAATTGACGTCCTTAGCTCCTCTGCACGTAGGGGTGGCCATTTGATATACTTCTGACCAATGATGAATATAATTAAAAGCATCTGAAGATGGCATCCCTTCCTGATTAAAAAGTCAAAGCCTAAGACAGAGCCTTTGTTCTTCCCAGACCCAGGAGGTCAGACCTCATGACCGTGAGGCAGCACCATGAAGACTGTGTTCTCCGTGGGAGGACAGGAGGGCAGGAACGTGGAGGTGCGTGGGTTCCCGCTGGCATCAGTGAGCTGCAGCCCAGCCCCAGGCCTCTTTTTCACAGGAGAAAACCAGCCACCACACTGTTACCTTCACTCCAAAGTATCCCGATTGAAAACAAGATATTTAGTAAAAAAAAAAAAATTTCAAATATACACAAAGACAATTTATATGGTTCCCTAAAACAAACTTGTAAGAGTAAAGGGGAAGAGGTAAAAGATCCACCCACATCCCAGCCAAGAGGAAAATAATTGCTTTGTATTGCGTACAACTTTCTAAAGTGGATCTACTTCACTTCAGGAGCATCCAACTCTTCCCACTGCGAACACTGCCGGAGTGCATGAGGCGGACAGAAGGCCCTTGTGCTGCTTGCAGTGGAGTTGGATTTCCCAGCTGGACCAGCTTTTGAATTTCCTTTAAGAGTAAATGGATAATTTACGAAAAGTATACCGAATGGAGTGTCTACCAAAGGTCCTAAGCCCCTCCCCAACCAGTAGGACATATCGGTCAGTATTTTCATTAATACAATGTGTAAAAAATACCACGTCTCATCTTTAGAAATCTTAGTATGCCTTATTAGCATGGAAACAAAGGCTCAGACTTCTGATTCTAAGGTTGGGTTTTTCTGAAATTAGCCTTTACTCTCCCATTAAACACTGATCAAGACAAAACAGCTTCTTCTGCAAGTGGTGACCACTCCCCAAAGCAACGACACTCCATATGCCGGCAGAAGACACTGTGGGATCACTTAGTTACACATGTGTAGAAGCCACACATGCACATGCCAGAGGATAAATCTTGGAAATGATTCTCCTTACACATGCCCACAAAGCAACAGATATTTTTCTAAACTGATCATCTATTTTGTTATCCATGCCCACACATGTACTGACCAGGTATAAGTCATTTTCACACTTATGAGTTACTGTACATATATAAATACAGATATAACTGTGTGCCAAGTGGTAATAGAGAAGTACATACATCAAGTACACATAACACCGCTGGTTTGCACATGTGTGCACCAACATACTAAACATACCAAGTGCTCAATCTTCCTCTGGACTTATAACAAGGGTGTACATGCAGAGTGATATACTACTATACTGAGGGATAAATCTATCTTTTTCAGAGATGAGAGTACACATGTAGATACCACACACACAATAAATCCAGACTACAGACATTTTCTTTGGTGCCTTTGTCACAATCCAATGTAGTGCCATAAGGTGGTTAGAACATTAGCCAAGTTGAGACCTTCAGGGCTAAGCCCACCACTGTTTTCAAATCTGTTCTTTCATGTGATGTGCCAGTTGAAATTACTTCTACAGTATGGTCAGAACCAACCTGGGTGGATTTACAATGCCTCGCGTTGCTAAAGGCATATTTTAGAGTCATCTAGAGACATCTAGATAATTCTCTTTAGGTTGCAGGATTGCTAATTCTGGTGCTTGCCATGAAGGTTTTGAGGGCATGTGTCTGAATGGGAAGGCTGCAGAGCAGGAAGCGGGCCTGATGTAACCTGTGCGGTGTGCAGAGGATGCTCCAGCAAGGTGTATGGAAGAGCTTCTTATCCCAACAGTACACGGCTCCTAACTAGCTTCTCTCCCTGATCCCTGGATGTAATAGTGCCTGGCGATTTCCACTCATTACCTAAGGCGAGCAGCTTCCTGCTGACTGGGGAGGGGAGCAAGTAATTTATAGCTTTACTGTTGGCAAAACTGTGATGATTATCAATGATTGTGCCCTGAGCCCCCAGAATGCACCAGGAGCTATAAACACTAGATGGCTGAGAATAGTTACTGTTTTTAAGGGGTTAAGTTGGTCCTTTTCTGTTCCCCTTTCCCTGATTAGACCTTCCCATCTTCCCGCACTCTATTCCTTTGACCTTGCTCATAGTTTGTCTTCTTACAGGGAAAACAAAGGGATGGCATTCACTTGCCACCAATCTTGAATGTTCCCACTGTGGTTTTGCTCTAATCTTCACCTTGTGCTTGCACCGAGCCCACCCTGAGAATTGTTTCCTTAACTGCCACTCTGGTCACCAGCATACCTGCCCCTTCCTTCCTACGCTGTGAATCTGAAAGGTGAAGGGATTTTTTAACTGCTGTTTTGTTTTTCAGACACAATATTCTTTATATTTTAAAAATTTAAGGAATCTTTATAGGAAAAAAACATTCCACAGAATCCTGATAAGCAATCACATATAAAAGCATGTTGGCATGCAGGCACATATACAATAAAGTACAGACTTAGAATTTCAGTAGTGCCTGGCTTTTATTTGGGAGTGACGCTGAGATCTTTCCTTTTCAAGGATCTGTATCCCCCCACCTGTCCTTGTTATGCTATTTATAAAAAGGATCCAGCAGGAATGAAGGGTTCTATTGGCCAGAAAATAGTAGGATATGAAATCACTGCAAAGAGAGCTTCAAAAAGGAGCTTGGGAAAGCTCAGGTGGGCAGAACTGTAATTAACAGGGGAAATTAACCCAAGTTCTTCCGCACCGCAGGTCCTTTAAAGGGACGGGCAGAAGTACTGACTTTCTGTCAATACTCTGAAATCCTCAAACGCTAACTAAATGCTGGCTCAATTTGCTCCCTAACCCACTCGTACCTTCTATTACCTCCTCAGCAGCTACTGACTGGGTCCGGTTCACAGTGTCAGCTTTGGTCCGTGCAAGCTATTAGGAGCTGTAAGTTAGGAGCTGTGACTGAGTTTCAGCACTGTCTGGATTTCCCATAACCTATTGATATCTGGCCAGCTCAGTTTTTGGCATATGCATAAAGTCCTTGATGTCCATAAGGAGAATGACAAGTTAACAAATCAGTAGCTTTTGGGTACTTATGGAAATGTTGAGAACAAGCCAGCTGCTTCCTCTATTGGAGGTGATGCATGGTTAATTTATTTATTTTAGCATACAGTACACAGATGCGGCTGGGTTGTTAATTCTGCTTTGCTACCAAGAGTTACAAGGTATCAGCTATCGGCTGATTTATTTGAAATCCTCCCTGGAACACATCAGAATTTTAATTGTTTCCTGAATTTCTGCAACAGAAGAAGAATTGATGTCACTGGAAAATGCCCTGGGTCCCTCCTGACTGCAACTAACTCCCAGTGACTGATTTCCAATTGATACAGATGAGGCCTGGGAGGCGGTGCACACAGATACAGCCATGTGAGTCCGGCAGCCCAGTAATGATGAACAGAGAGGATGGGGGAGACCAAAGATTTCTTTCCAGCAACTCATCAAGCACGCTGCTCTTCTCAACAGATGTAACCGTCAGGGCCCCACGTAGATGCTGGCAGAAACAGATGGTGCTGCAGGGTAGCTCTGTTCCCTGCTCCCTGGGTTGGGCTCTGCAAGACGGAAAAAGGGCTTGTGTGTGCAGTGTGCAGGGGGGTGGGATGGAGCTGTGTTTTCCAGCAGCAGGTAAAATCCATTTGTCACACCAGCTCCAACCGGGTTTTCAGCACAGAAGTTAATATCTGAAACCAATGAGGCATTCTGCCCCACCGCTGCAGGGAGCAGGGGAAGCCCCTCACTAACTGCATTCTCTGAGGGGGGGGCGGGCAGCAGCAAGGAAGGGGGTGGTGGGCCAGAGAGGCAGAGGGAGACTGGGCAAGGGAGGGAGAGATGAAAACATAGGCCAGGCTTGTGGTGGCCTTAAGGGCTTTGCTTTTTTATATTACTTGGAAAACAAGATGGCAGGTGGAGAAGGGGGATGGAAAGCATGAAAGGAGTGGTTCCTCTTAAATATCTTCAGGGAAAAATGGCCACCACCACCACCACCACCACCACCAAAATCATCACCCCACCCCCAAAACAAGCTCTAGGAGAAAAACAAGTGTTTTCTGTTCTTAACAGGGTCTCGGCAATCTCATGAAGGCAGACTCTACATACTCACTCCGTCTGAAATATGAACACACACAACAGCAATAAATCCCCATTGCCTCCAACTCTGAGCGCTGCCAGGGAGCGTGGCACGAAGAGGATTTTTATGAGCGGGCCTTCAGCTGCCAGGATCCACCTTCATAAAGAAGAGATTTTAGTCCATTCTGTCTATTTATTTTGTGTAGAGAAATCAAGGGCAATAAACCATGAAGAAATTCACTCTACCTTATTCCATTTCACACTTTTGTCAACCACGCTTTATCGAGTATCTGAATGAATTTTTAATATCATGCCACAAAATGCTTTGGTCTTCTATCATATGCTGGGACTCTATCAATCTGATAACACTTGGGAGTTCTGAGAGATACTCAGCACTGAAGAAAACAGCTTTAAAATTTAGTCATTCTGATGGAATATAAAAGCTTATATCAGTGACAGGTTGACAGAAAAAGCTGTTTTCCTTTCCATTTCACAGACTTCCACGTATGAACGCCATGAAACATGTCAGGACTTTCTCTGAGTCTATGAAGACAGAGATGGCATCTGCTCCCAGCGGGGAGCCCTTCCAACCAGTAATACTATAAAATTTCATGATTCTGAATTCTGACTGACATTCAAAAGGGCAGGGAGGAGGTGTTTACTATATTTTATAGAACAACATCAATTGCTTGTCTTAGCACATAAATACAGTTTTACAGTATACAATGCCACCTCAAGCGTCTTTCCTCTCTCTCTCGCAAAAAGAAATCACAATCCACTTGTGTTAACCAAAGAGGTTTCTAATTTCCTGCTGTGGATAGGAGGGAGCTTAAATTTGCATTTTCCCTGAACTACACATATTTCTTGACTCCTGGGGGAAGCTGTGGCACAAAGGGAGAGGGTTTCCATCGGTTCCAAGCACAACCTATGGATTTTACATAGCAGCAGAACTATTGCCCCGGTGTCTAACTTGGCTGCTGCCCTCTAATTCCTATTAGATTTGGTGGGAAGCAGCAGTGAGAGAAAATGTTCATGAGACTCATTTCTGGAGTTTGGTTACGGCGGTGTTCCCTCCCCCCACCCCTTGCCTTAGGAAGAAAAGATGATGAACCGCGTTGCCTTCCATCACATAGATATGGCAAGGAGGCAACCTACGCTGTTGGCAAATGCGTCAAAGGCTAACAGGGCCTCCTATTCCTCTGCGTGTGGCCAGAGCTCTGCAACGAGGCATCTCTAGACAAAAAGGAGGTAGGTGACATAGTCATGTCATTCCAAGTGTTCATATAATCCTGCTTTCTATGCCTGAATCACACACTTAAAAGAATGCTTAAAAAGCTAAAAGTGACCCTGAATTGAAAAGGCTACCTAACATCCTCCTGGGTTCACTGATACTACTTTCCCCTGAAAATTCCTCCCAAATGGCGGAGCTGGAATAGACTAAGGAGCCTTGGGAACAAAAGAACCGACTGACTATTTCAGAGGAAAATGTGAGCACCTTCATCACCTGGAGGCCAGAGGGGTATGGCAGGGACACAGGCCAGGTGAGGGAGAAGTGAGGGGATGCAGGAGACTGGAGGACAAGCCAGCAGTCTCCACTGACAGAGAAAAGATGCAAAAGAAAGCAAGCTGAGTTCCCAATGCATTTTAAAAAACCTTTTTACATATCCCAACAGGGGTGACAGAACACCAAAAGGGCAAAAAAAAGCTCTTGGGAGTAAAAAAAAATCCTATATTACAATAGTTGTGGTCCTTCAGACTTCAATCCTAGACTGTAAAATCTCATTCGCGGAGGGGGGTGTGGTTTTTTCAATGTCTATTTACACAGGAGAAAACTAAGAGAGCACCAGTGGTCTCTCTGCGGGTAACGGAGCTATTGAGGGGGGAAGCCAGGACTTCAACTCAGGCTCTCCTTTCCTTCTTAAGCATGACCCCAGAGGATTCAACGCCCTTTACCCACGAACGGTGAGGGCAGAGTGACACATGATGGGTTTTACAGCTGGGGCTGGAAGGTGTTCTAAAACAAGAGAAAAACGGGCTGGGGAAAGGAAGACTCCAGAAAAGGAGAGATGGAGGGAGGGAAGGAGGGAAGGATTCATATAGAGATTAATGAGAGGCTACGAAAAAGACATTCAAATTCTCTTTTTCTTAAAAATTACAACCACTATGCATGTCACCAAGTTTTCTGGACTCATTTCTCCTTCTTGTTTTTGAAGTTGGGTGGGAATATTTTCAAGCTTTTCCCCAAACCAGTAATCTGGATGGTAATCTGATATCTACAATCTCCTTCCAAAACCTCTCTCTAAACACAAAGGTTGAACCCAAAAGGTCTGCAGCATCTACACAAGCTTAAGAAGACCCAGACTGTCAAGCACACACACGGAACTGTCATGAATTTTGTATCAAAACATTCTGCCAAGCCTGCTTTGTTTATTCTTTTGTGACCCTGCTCAGTTTCTTCAGGAAAGAAGACCCCACAGGGAGCTAGAGAGATGCCTCCATCCTTTACCCTTCTTAAGTAATTTCTTTTGCTAAGAGAGTGCGAGGAGAAGGATTGATGGGAGCCTTGAAACCCCAGAGTGAAGGTGTTCGGGGCTATTTTACAGCTGAGGATGCCCACCGGAAGGCAGCTCTCTGGTCACGGCTGGCAGTCAGACAGATGCCGGCAGCTATCTGATGAGAGAAAAGCCCTGCTGTTTTCCAGTTTGTTTCAGCATGGATGCCTGGGCAGGGTATCGGCAACCTCCACTGGGAGCCACGGTGCGACCCAAGGTGCAGGATGGGTGGGGGACCCTGGCCAAGTCTCCTGATGTAATTCCAAGTATTGATGTGGCTGATAGGGTGCGTCTTTGCCTGGGGTAGGGGTGGCAAGAAATCGCAGGGTGCTCTTCCTGGCGCTGTGGAAATCTTCACATCCTGTTGTCTTTTCTTCATTTGTGATCATATACCCCGCCCAAAGCCATGTTCCGGCAACTCTGCAGCTTCTGAGCAGATGGCTCAATGAATGTTCACAGTAAATAAGGGATTAGTGCACCTTTCCTGGAAAATTCTGGTGCCCAGGTCCACCCCAGAAGTCCCATTTGACACATAAATACCTTGAAGAAGAGAATGTATTAACAGTACTATTTCAATAACGTCAAAGCTCTGTCTAGCTATAACATTTCTATGGGACAAAACAGTTAAAATCCAAACCAGGAGTGACAACAGCAAAAGCGCCCCCTTCAGGTGCATCCAGGGGACAGCACGAGCTCTCTGACGGACGGCGGGGAGAGCCTGGTGGTTGCTACAACAGCCGCCAGTTACAGGGGGCCGACTGCATGCCTGGCGCTGTGGTAGTCACATCCTATCTCATTCCCACAACGCCTCTCAGCAGGTAAATATGATTACCCTCCCTTTACAACTGAAACTGAAGCTCAGTAGATCAAATAAACCGCCCAAGGCCACGTGGTTAAGGAATGAGATTACAGTAGAGCCCAGGCCCATCTCTAAGTGACTCTTCAAATGTCGCTCCTACATGCAAGCCTTTCGCTCACTAATTCAACAGCCTCCGTCTAGAAGGGGGCCCCCTGGGAAGTGCTGCACTCTACATACCGAAACACTAGGTTTAGTCTCCTTCCCCTTATCCCATGAGCTGTGGAACCCTGGAATCCCTTCTTGGTTACTTGATGCTTCAGTTTCCCTACTCAGAAAATGAGACCTTCCCAGGCCGCTCGAAGACTACATGTAAAGTCAGACATCTGTAGGCCCTTCTACAGCGAGCGTGATGCAGCGCCGGCCTCATGGAGCGCCCCCGAGACAGCTGACCCCCTTTCAGCTTGCAGCTCAATCCTGCCGGGGTCAGGAGTGGCCAGCCTTTATGACGTCCCCACGAAGAACCAGAGTTTCACAGCGCCATAAATAGCATCTCTTCATAATTCTCGACTTCTCAGGCTGATACAAATGTCCTTCTTCTCTATTGTTGTTCATTCAATTTGTTTTCTTTTAGTTAAGATGTGCCAATTCCTGGGCACCCTGGGGGTGCCTCCAAACACAACATCCTATTTTCACAGCATGAGATCACAAAATACAGGCGGAATGTCTGGAACTTTGAAGGGCAGCAAGGACCCCAAAGTACTATAATGATATAATACCTCATATTTGGCTGTGCTGGGCCAAAAATGTGTATAGAAGGGTTGTGAGTTGATCAAAAACCTAAGGAGAGTGATATAATAGTAAAAACCTGTCAGTCTCTTTGTCTGGCACATCAGCGCAAAGCCACTGGATTTTGGAAAGAAATTTTTAAAATGCGTGTTTCTCTGCAGGACTGACCCCTTTGCGCGAATGTGCCACATGCTCTGGGGAGACAGGGCTGCTCCATGCAACAAACCACGCTTAGCGAGGGGACCGCGGGAGCCAGGGCTCTGCCATCCTGTCGGCAGGAGGTCTTTCCAGGCCTCTGCCTCATGCCTTGGCCTGGTGCTCCTCTCTCACCTCTGCAACCAGCTCTCCTTTGACCCCCATCTGCAGATGACTAAATGAAAAGCTTCCTCTCCTTTGTCTCATCTGTCTCCACTGTGACCTCCATGGGGTAGCCTGTCACATTTGTGTCCTGGCCTGGCTCTTCCTCCAAGCTCAGCCCATGTTTCCACCTACAGAGGGACCCCATTCGTCCTAGTCTGTCCCGCTGTCAGCTCGAACTCCATCCTGCCCAACAGAGCCCATCCCCTCCCCTTCTTCCTCAGGATCTCCCCACTCCCTACTCCGTGTATTACTCTCACAGTCAGACTCTAACAGAGGGATCACCTGGAGAAGCGTAGGCTTCTCCAGGAGGTGCTGACTTGCCCCGTCCCTGCCCACACCCAGGGAGCCTGTGGCAGAGGAGGAGTGGAAAGTCAGGGAGGAGGGGGAGCAGGTGTGTGCAATCTGAATAAGGTCCCCAGGGGGTTCTGTTACCTCTTCCCTCACACCTTGGAGAACTGCTTCTCTAAACCTTGGCATTATTTGTTAAGTCCCATTTCTCTCTCACATTCCTCATCAAATTGGTTACCCAGTCCTTGCTGACTGCCTCTCAAAAATACCTCCCATATCTGATTCTTTCTTTCCATTCCCACAGCCCCCAACCTCATTATCTCCTGCCGGGATTGTTGTTGCAATCGCCTGCGCCTGCTAGCAGGTCTCTGAACCTCCAGACTCTCTGGGCTCCAATCCATCTTGCACACTGCTGCCAGATTAACCTTCTAAACCAGTGGTTTCTAAACTCTGGCATGCATTAGAACCACCTGGGGAGCTTGTTAAAAATACAGATGCCTTGACCCCAACCTACAGATTAGGAATGAGCGGGTCTGGGCGGGGCCCAAGGTATATGTATTTTTTAACAAGCTCCCAGGTGACTCTGCTGCAGTCAAGGTTTGAGAATCTCTGGCACAGCTCTCACCATGGTGCTCCCTTTAAAAAAAGTTGCAACGGCTGTCCACTGCCCACCCGTCTCCTTTCGTGTTCAAGGCTTGGCGTGGTCATGCGCCAGTTTCCTTATCAGCCTCACCTCCCACTTCTCCCCAACATGAACCCGATGCTGAATCCTGACTGTGTCCATCTTTCCATGCCAGCTTTTTACTTCTTTGCTCCTAGCCTGTTCAAGCTGTTTCCTGTGCCTTGGGCGTTCTGCCTTCTCCACTTCTACCAAACATTGAGAATAACTGGAATTGGGGCACTTTGCATCACACGGTTGGGTACAATGCACCATCCTAGATAGTGCAAACAATCTGGAATGACGACCCAAACCATGAACAAGGGATACCTATACTTGGTGTCCATCTCAGACTGGCTCAGTCATTTATTCTCAAGATGACCCTCTGAGGTGCTTGTTTATTTACCCAAGGAGGCTGAACAACACAGAGAGTGACTGATATCCAAACTTAGGCTCACCCGACCCTAAACACACGGTTCTGCTCAACTACGCCCAATTTGCTGTCATTGCAGCTACAACTGATACAAGGACCCACCCTTCGTCATGGATGTTTTTCCCACTGTGAAGATGGATCAGTGTTGAATAATTTGTGTTCCTCACATAGTAGATCTTGCGACCTAAAGCTTATTTTTCCTACAGGATGGTGAAGGTTAGGAGTACTATTTATGCAAATAGGAAAGAATTGTAGATGCTCTTTTAATCAACTTCTGTTTCCCTGATTCCAGAGAGTAACCAATCCTTTCCATTAAGCTCTCCATATAGCTTACTGAATGAAACCACAACACACTCAATCTTTGCATCTGATTGGCTATTCTCCAGTTTGCCCGCACACTCTGCTCTCATCAGCTGAGCTGTAATGAGTCCCAAATCTGTTTTTGCCAGTTGTGCTGGGTATTGCAATTATATATTTTAATTAAGTATTATCTATACTGATGCAATAGGAATATAAAAAGAAAACTGTTACTTCTCTAAATCCCAAGAAAAATATTTTAGGAACATTAACTGAAGGCAGAGACTTAAAAACAAACTGTTATTCACTTAGGCTTGGGCAAGACAATGGTGAAAGACTAACAAAAGAAAACAAACTCTTAAATTTAGAAGAACTCCACATGCCACACATGTTTTAGATCTCCTCTCACACTGAAACGCAGAGTGCGGAAAGGCTGTGTTAAGGACGGGAATTATGGGAGAAAGACGGCACAGGACTCTGCCGAGCAAAGCCATGAACAAATGAAAGGCCTTTACCAGGTACACAGAATGGCATAAAACTGAAAATCAATGAATGTAACGCACCCCATTAACAAACCAAAACCTATGAATACCTATGGAAAACCTAAAATAACAATACATTTATGGTGAAAGACTGAAGGCTTCTACCCTAAGGTGTGGAACAAGACAGGATGTCCACTCTCAGCACTTCAATTAAACATTGTTTTAAAGGTTTTAACAGTTAATTCAGAAAGTAAAAGAATAAGGACATCTAGATTGGAAAAAAGAGGCAAACTCTCTTTATTTAGAGACACAATAACAATCTAAGTAGAAAACTCAAGTGGAATCTATAAAACAGCTACTAAAACTAGTAGTGAATTTAGCATAATTGCAGAATATACAATTACGTAGTGTATTGTAATTGTTACACATAATTGCAATATACAAAAATCAATTGACTAGTCAATTACAATAGCAACAATCAGAAATGGAACTGAATTGAAAATTAAAAAATTTTATCATTTATAATAGCATAAAATATGAAATATCTAGGATAGTTCTGACTAAAGATGTGAGAAACCCGCGCATTGAAAAATATAAAATATTGCTAAGAAATTAAAGAAGACCTAAAGAAATGGAAAAATTCTTTGTTCATGGGTTGATACATGTAACACCATAGATAAACCTCAAAATAATTCTGTACAATGAGAGAAAAATATATACTATATAACACTCTAAACATGTAGTCATCTGTAGTGACAGAAAGCAGGGGGCAGGGATCACGAAGGGGTGAGAAAGAGGGACCAAAAAGCCACATGCGGAGATTAGGGTGACAGACATGTTCTTTCTCGTGGTCATAGTGATGGTGTCACGGGTGGACACCTGTATCAGAACTGGCTGAACTGTGTGCTTTAAATGCGTGCAGTTTATTGTATGTCAGTTACACCACAATAAAGCTGTTTTTAAAAACTGAAGTGTCACTAGCATGTTCTTTTTTAAGATGACGTCTTCCTTCAAATGACTTTCTCAATTAACTAACTGCAACTTCATTGGTTAAGAGGGCTCTTCCTGTATGTGTAACAGAAACGGGCCTGAAAGTGAAGAACAATCACCACTTAGAGCTAAAACAAACCTTGAAATCATCTAACAAGATATAGAGAGTAGAAAGCTGAGGCTGAAGGGAGTGAGGCGAGGTTTCCAGGTCCATGTGTACAAATCCCCAGCCTGCCTTCTGCTTCTGAAGGCGCCTCCAGCCTGTAACCGTGTTCATCTACAAAGTGGACAAGCGCTCATAATTCTGGAATCCAATCCTCAGTGAAGCGAAGTGGCCAACTAAAATTCCACCTATGTCAAGGACATGGCAGCTGCCCTCGACAGAGAGAAGCTCACCCTTGAGACCAGGGGGCACACACCTTTGTATACCCAGCTCAGTCCCACACTTTGGTCCAAAAATATAAGATCCACCTAATTCTTTCCTTTATCAGTAGGATGACCTACTACTAATAAAAATGATTCTGATTAAATCTCAAAGTGGGTAGGGAGGCTGGCAAGGAAGGAGGAATCAGAGCACAGGCTTTGAAAACAGACAGGTTTGGGATCAAATCTCAGTTTTGTTCTTTTAGGTCTCAGCAAATTCGGGCAAAGGTGACCTCTCTGAATCTACTTCTCTATAAAATGGGACAATGCCTCTCTTACAGGGTTTGGGCGATATATAAAGTGTCAGCGCAATGCCTGACATACAGCATACATGCTATTATAATTACGGGAACACTGTGGTTTTTAGAACAGTGATTACCACCACTCCTCTGTCACCCTGGGCTGTATCAGAACTAGGTCCCTACTCTCTCTCCTATGGTCCCTATCACACTTTCCCGACCACACTGTTCAATCTCCTCTACACCCCTGAGAATCAGGGATCTAACAGGTCACAGATATTGGTGGGAGTGTCTTAGCCCTTAGAACTTTAGAACATACAACATCTTCCATTCACCTTATTTCTGCTGAGATCTAGTCCTTTCAAGAATAAAGATAGGCCCTGGCTGGTGTGGCTCAGTAGATTGAGCACCAGCCTGCGAACCAAAAGGTCACCAGTTTGATTTCCGGCCAGGGCAGATGCCTGAGTTGCGGGCCAGTCCCTGGTCGGGGTGTGAGGGAGGCAACTGATTGATGTATCTCTCACACATTGCTGTTTCTCTCCCTTTCTTTCTCCCTCCCTTCCCCTCTCTCTAGAAGTAAATAAATAAAATATTTACTAAAAAAAGCTAGGCTTGAATTTCCAAGAAAAGGAAAAAAAATAAAGATAAGACTATGGTCAGCAAAATTCAAGTAAGTGACTGATAGGATATCTGAGCCAGGCTGTTCAGGTTATCTGGGAATAGCGTGGGCACTCAAGTCTAATGCTTGGGTTCATGTCTTAGCTCCACCAACGTGCACACCTCTCATGCATCAGTTTCCACATCTGTCCAACGGAGTCTACTTCAAAAGGTTATTGAAAGGATGACATGAAACTATGTACAGCCCCTGGCACGCAGGAAAGTCAAAATAAATATCAGTGATTATTAACACTGATTCTGTAGAGGGAAAAAGGCATTAAAGAGGGTAGGTCTGATTTTTCATTATTAATTGATAGCACATTACCACAAATAACACACACACATGCACACACATGCCTATGTAAGTTGAATGAATTCTCAAGGGAACAGAAAATAGCCATCCTTTCAAAGCAACTGGTAAAACCTCCAGGGAGATGGGTATCAAGCAATAATAACCAACAAGCCTATTTTGGAAGCAGCTTTAAAAGAGGTAGCTCTTGTGGAAGCCAAAATGAACAGACACTTTTTCTTTGCTGAAGAGATGTCAAGGTGAATGAAGGCAATGCTTCAAGCTGCTGCTTGCCATGAGGTGTCAATGGCTCACCCTCTGTCTGCGTTTGATAGAAGAGAGCCTGAGCACAAGGAAAGGGGAAAGTGAGGAGGAAAAAAGACAGATCGGGTGCTTAACAAGCTGGCTTCCAAAGGAGACGGGTACTAGGGGCTGAAAGGTGGGTGGTGGACTGCACGTTAAGGAGCCAGATTATTTCAAAAGCAGAACTTGTTAGTTGCCTGCTTTGGCACCAAGGCTTGGTGAAGGGCAAGAAAGCAAAAGAATAGCGCGCAGAGACCTTTTATAATCAGGATGAGCTACTGTCTCTGCAAGGAACGAGAACAAGATCAGCGCAGGGGGACCCGGGAGACACAGCCTGCCCAGGATAACGAGGGATCACTGGGAACAAGATGCACAGGCTCTCTCTTCGGCTCAGAAAACCCACTGGGAAGCCAGCTTACTTTCTGTGACCCCGGGAAGTTCAGCAGAACACTGTGTTCGTGCTTCAGGACGAAACAGCCGGTGGGGCAGATGGGCACGAGGGCACTCCTCAAAAGCTGGCACCCGGCTGAGCACCGCCGGTTAACCCAGCACCCTCTCCCTCTCTTCCAAGGCAGCACACATGCGCTGGGAATCTCCCGAAAACAAGTTCCCAAAAAGGACAGATGGTGCTTACTTGCTAAGAAAGAGTGCTAACAAGACAAACTGAGAAGGAACCAGGGAAAAAGCTGACTGAGTTTCTCAGTCCCAGGAGGAGGTGAGATCCAGGCTGGAGGACATGAGCGGGGGCTGCTGTGCCAATGCACACCCCAGACAGAGGAGCCCTCGAGCGTTTCTCTGCGGGCCCACCGCCTCACTCTCAGACCAGCAAATCAATGCAGCCCGCCTGGCAGGACCGGTCACTTGCCCCCGGCCCGCGGTGGCTCCCTGCAGCTCCTATCCTGGGGGTAGGTAAGGCAGGGCCCCAGTGGAAAACCTCTCTACACATAACTCCTTGGAAAACAGTCTTCACAGTGCTAAATTGACCAGGAACACAGTTCCTTTCTGATCCCTCTAGAAAACAGAAAACTGAAAACCTCGAGTTGCTAAGTGTGTTTAGGGGAAATTGGCATCTGAAGATTTACGGAAGATGGTGGGACGTCAATGCAAGAGCTATACCAACGGCAAATTGCATCTTATCTTAAGGACCCGCTATAGTTAGCAGGCGGAGGGAGGCAGGCTAAGTATGCATCAGTTGGTTTTCAAAATATGTTATTTACAATACGCAGCAGCTGTTCTTTGAATTCTAATGTGAAAATACAGGCTTTTTATTTTTACTGACAGACTACAAAGTACACTTAATATAATAATCTTGCAAAGTCCAAAGATTACCTCACAGTTTGGAAAATACTATGTTGAGTCATTAGTCCCATTACTCAGTATTTACAAAACTCACCAGATAAATGTGGTATACTGAGACTTCCTGGTAATGACCTTCTATTTTTTTTTGCAAGGAAGAACACAGAAAGGCTTCCCAGAAGCCGCAATTAAATTTGGAAAATGTTTCTTAAATATTCTGAAGCACAACACATGCTAAAGCATTTCAAGAGATCTTTCCTCAGGGATGAGTTTCTGCTGTCATTCATTCTTTAAAAAAGTGTATCGCCCTGGTCGGGTGGCCCAGTTGGTTGGAGTGTCATCCCGTGCAGCAAAAGGTTGCGGGTTTGATTCCCAGTCAGGGCACATGCCTAGGTTTTGGGCTCCATCTCCAGTTGGGGTGCATATGGGAGGCACCCGATCAATGTTTTTCTCTCACACCTATGTTTCTCTCTCTCCCCACCTTCCTTTCTCTCTAAAATCAATAAACATATCCTTGGGTGAGGATTAAAAGAAAAAATGTATTGAGTGCCTCCAAAGAGCTGGTCAGTACGTGAGACTAGCAGACAAAGATGAACAGTAAACAGTTATTGCCCTCAAGGAGCCTCCTGTCTGTGGAAGGGCGAGCCAGGTAAACAGACAATTACAAAGCTGTGGGACCAGCTTTATACATGGTTGACACAGGGTGCTGGGAGGTGACCTGGCCAGTTTTGATGATGGTCAGGTAATGAATCAAGTCATGAGTCAGTGACAATTTCCCAGAGGAAGCTTCACTGGAGAAGCTGAAAGCTCCCTGAGCAGTCTGGCATGCTGGGGAAGAGTGAGTTACCTAGTGATGGGCCCTGCAGGACCAGCCCGGGCGGGAGCAGGGGCGGCTGGAGAAGACCTAGTTGTGGCACACAAATATAGGAAGGGAACGTGGACTCTGGAGTCAACCGAGCTCCCTCACGCTTCCCACGTTTGGCAATCTGCTGTTGCCAGTTCTGCCCACAGAAAAACCAGGGGGAATGTAAGTTTCTTGTGAAGTGAGAGTGCATGAAAATGTCTGGCACACAGTAGGTGTTCGAGGTGTATTAATTTGCTTCCTTCCTCAACATTCTCGAAGCTCTGCAAGGAAAACTTTTCTTGGCTCCTGATGTTACCCGGAAGAATAAATTATGGATGGGGTCAACTAGAGTTCTACAAATTGTTCAACCCATACCCTGTGATTATGATTCTGCAAATTATTCAATAAATACCCCCTCCCAGTGATGGCCTCAACTCCATAAAAGGCTGCATTTACAAAAAATATTTGAAGGTGGGGGCTTTTGGGTGAGTTTTTTGGCACTTCATTTGTATATAAACAGAGCAGTTCATTCATTCAAAATTTGAACCAACAATCTTAAAGCACCTACAGCAGTGTAACCCACTGGGCTGGTGCCTGGACACCCAGAGCCACCCTCAATACTCTCACTGTACAGTGCGGGAAAGAGACGAGCAAACAAAGGCAATGTGCTTGCTGACACCATGACAGAGGACTCTAATTCAGTGGTTCTCAGTCTTGGCTGCAAATCTGAATTCGGGGAGGGGGCAGTTTAAGACAGTACTGATGTTTGGCCCTACCCCCAGAGATTCAGATTCAATTTGACTGGACAGGGCCTGTGTTATGTGGTGTTTAAAGGCTCCTCACGTGATTCCAATGTTCCAACAAGGTTGAAAACCTCTGTCTGGAGTATATAGTGCCTTTGGAGTTGTCATGAAATGGATTCAGAGTTAGCAGCACAGAGACAGTGGTTCTCTAACTGTGGAGGAGATAAAAATCACTTGAAGGCCCCAGCTCCGTGAAGTGGGACAAGGCCAGGCCACCGTACATGTACAGGTGTCCCAGGGAATTCTGCAGCACAGGGAAGTTTGAGAAGCACTGTTCTCACACGGCCTGGCTACACGGCACGAAGCATGAATAAAGCAGAGACAGGCCACAGAACCGAAGGGTTCCCTAAACATCTTTCCACCTTTCCATCTCTTTGCTGCCCACCTCTTAGCATGGAAAGCCGCAGAATCCTGCCCTCTGCGTGCCTGTGTTAGACAGACAGTCTGCATCTTAAAAGTTCTCCAGGTTGTTTTTCCTCCAGCTCTTCTTACCGTAATAATTACAATGCTTCAAGTCCCTCCAGAAGTGCTATGTGTTTTCTACAGATTCTCAGATTTTATTCTCAAAGTAACACTAGGTCACCCAGAGCAGGAGTCACTGCTCTTTTTTATGGATTAAAAAACCGAAACCCAGGGGCTGGTCCAGAGACCCAAGGCTGGTGGAGAGAGCAGACTCGGTACTAGAACCAAGATTCTCTAACTTTGAGGTTCTCTCCAATACATCAGTGTGTCTCAAAGTACAGTCCTAAGACCAGCAGTATCAGAATACCCTGGGGACTTGTTAAAAAAGTAAATTCTTGGGCCTCACCCCAGATCTACTGAATCAGAAACTCTTGGGATGGGGCCTAGCATGTGTCTTTTTTTAATTGTTTCAGAGAGAGAAGGGGAGGGGGAGATAGGGAAGGAGGGGGAGAGACAGAGAGAGAGAGAGAGAGAGAGAGAGAGAGAGAGAGAGAGAGGGAGAGAAACACTGATTTGTTGCTCTACTTATTTGTTCATTATTGTTGTTTCTTGTGTGCCCTGACTGGAGACCAAACCCGCAACCTTGGCCTATCGGGATGACACTCTAACCCACTAAGCTACCTGGCCAGGGACCCTAGTGTGTGTTTTTACAAGTCTTCCAGGGGATTCTGATGTACCATTAAATTCTATTATGCTGCCTCTTGAAAACACATTTTGCACAGCTACAAAGCTATTGGTATTTTCATCAAAGCATACAACAATTAAATATTCTTTTCTATAGTGCACTGCCCAGTTACAGGTACACTGGACAATTTGTGAGCTGGTGGGAACTCATGAGTTCATAAAGCATTAAGAAAGCACGTGTTCTTTTTCACTCCTAATTCCCCTGAGAAGGATTAGGGGACTATGGCTCCAATGTAGCCTCCTTCAAAATATTCACATTCATGTCTGCATTCTCCCAGATAAGTTTCAGAAAAATTCTCTTCATTTATAGGCAGTGAAGGCTTGATGAATAATTCTAGTCTTTCAACATTGCACCCGTAATTTTTTTTGCACTGAAATGTTTCTGTGAAATAGAATATGAAGTCTTTCACTGGTACCAGCCAAGCCTACAAAGTGGCTCCTTTATGATGAATTCATGAAAAATTTAATGTTATGAGAGGAGAGAAGGGTATTTACAGTATCTGAGCTTAGCAAAGTGGAACAGGGAGGCAAAATATGATTTCTTTCTGGCTCCCAAGGCACATGGCACACAAAATGTTTCTATGAAGAAGAAAAGGCAGATCTGGTTCTGAGTTTAGCGAAATATCATGATTTCCATTTGGCTGTTTCACAGCAGTTGCCTTTTTAGGTAACTCCCATTTCAAGGAAAAGTCTGGAGCTCATTCGAGTCACCTGCCTCCTTTCCACAGAATGTGCCACGGTGAGAGAACGTGCCCACCGCGTCCCCGACACCAGACAGGGGCCTGGAGCTGCCAGGCTGGCTGGTACGTGTGCTGATGACATCTGCGAGGTTTTCTGCAGTCTTCTTTCTCTTCTTCCTGGGCTGGCAACGCTAGGCACTGAAGGATTTGGTAAAAATGGTTTGGTTTTTTTTTTTTTTAATTTCCCTCTGTGGGTGGTTCACTGATACAAAAATGGCTAGGACAAGTTGGGGTCTCCACTTTGTGAAAGATTTAGGACCTCAACAGTGGGCCATCCCACACCTTAGATAGGTTTGATTGAGGTCAAGTTCTAAAAAGAGACAGAAATCAAAACTTGATCAAGTGCAGTACCATAGTACTAACCCAAAAGGAATCATAGAACTGCAGAATTGGAAGGGACCCTCCCCAACCTGCACCTTTTGAGTGCTCCTTCTCAACAAAATATCCCACCCTGGTTGGTCAGGCGGTTCTGCCTGAGCTCCAACTGAACAACAGAGGCAGTCAGCGCCATCTTGGAATGGATCTGATAGTTAAACAGTTTTTCTCCTTAACTGAGCTTGAATTGCTTGTAGTTTTTATGTCCTCTGAGGAAATAAAGGGTAAAAAAAAGATTTAATTTTCATTCATATGATAGCTCTTCAAATATTTAAAGGCAGCCAACAGGTGCCATTGCCCAGGCTCTGCCATTACTGACTAACCTAACATGGGTTCAGTCTTTAAAACTTGTCAGACTGCTTATGAATCAGTAGATGTTAGAACAGCTGTCACCTTCTAACCCTACATAGAGAAACAGAGATCAGACAGGATGTGGAAGTACTTGCAAACCGTACAAGATATTATGCAAATGCAAGACATTCCAATGAAGATGATGTCAGGTTTGCTACAATTCTCTCAAGCTCCCTTCATCTAAATCTTGTCCTTGGATTGACTGAAAATAGAAACTACTGAGAACTCTCTTGAAACTGACATCAAGCCTGTCACTCACAAGTTTAGGTTTTTGCATCTTTTATATTTTATAGAGGTTAAAAAATTCATTCCCTCAAATATTTATTCCAAACATACTATATTTAAGATACCTTATCAGTTGTTAAAAAAGATACTCTATCAGCTGTTATACTAGTTATACCTAGGAAAATGCAAAGGCTCCTAATATGGGGGGACTGAATAAGAGAACCACATAAATAGCTGAAATATAAGACAAAGTGCCAAAAAGCCCTTTAGTACCCTTACACACACACACACACACACACACACACACACACACACACACACGGAATTCTAGAAATCCCAAGGAGAGAAAACTCCTATTCCAAGATTTCATGGAAGACAAAGGATTTGAAGGAGGAGATCACATTGGCAGAAATAAAGAATATCATTTTAGATAAATGATGCAGGAAAGCAAAGGCCTGAAAATGAAAACTTGTAGAGGAAAAAAAAAAAAGAATGACCCATGTTTTGCTTAGGCTAAAAGACAGAGAATATGGAGAAGAAGAGTGGAAATTAGTTTGGAAGGGAAGACTAGGTTCCACCTGCAGAAGGCTTTATAACTTAGGTTATGGAGGACCAAATGCAATCAGCAGGCTTAGAGGTACTTGAAAAATTACTGTCTAAGAAAATGACATAGTCAGATCGGTGCTGATGGAAGGCTGATATCTGACAGTAATGCATAAGATAAAATGGAGTGGAGATAGAATGGGGCCTGGTGACCGTCCAGGTAAGAGACCATGAAGGGCTGGACAAGGGCACTGAGAAGAAGGATCACAGATGAAGAAATAGAGCCTAGACAGAACCAAAGGGCTATTACATACAAGATGGCTGTCATCTATGGCAACCAAGGAGTTGAAAAAAACAAGTCCAATTTTCAAACTGGGCCGCACCATGGCCAGAACCAGAGGAGACTGAAAGCCGGCCCGGCTGTGAGTTCTGTTTTGAGCAATGTGTCTAAGAAGCTCACAGGACATCTAAGTGGTGAAGATAGTTTTGGAAGTTACCCACATATTTAGGAGCCAGATGGTGTTATGAAACTGGAAAGGAAGAAAATAGACAGATAGGAGAGGGGCATCCATATTTAGGAAGGCACCGAACATGGAACCAAAAAAAAAAAGAGTGTTTTAGGATGGAAAGACAGTCAATGGGGTTTGTGTTACCTGACGATGGAAGGATAGTCAACAGAGTTCTGTGTTATCTAAAGTCGTGGGGAAGGCAGCCTGGGCCAGTGTGGCTCAGCTGGTTGGGTGTCATCCACAGAGCAAAGGGTTGCAGGTTTGATTCCTGGTCAGGGCATATGCCTGGGTTCTGTTTTTGTCCCAGGTTGGGGTGCATGCAAGAGGCAACTTATCAATGTTTCTCTTCCTTTCTCTCCTTTTGAAAGGAGGGATGGAAGGGAGGGAGGGAAGGAGGGAGGAAGGAAGGAGGGCGGGAGGGAGGAAGGAAAGAGGGAGGGAGGGAGGGGGGAAGGAAAGGAAAGGAAAGGAAGGAAAAGAAAAGAAAGGAAGGAAAGGAAGGAAGGCAGACATGGGGAAAGGATCGGGGGAGGTTACTTGGATGCCATTACAAACCATGAACAGCACTTTCAGTAAAGTAAAGAAGGTAGAATCACAAGTGCAAAAAGTTAGGTAGGAGCGAATAAAAAAGAAGCACCAACAGTGAGAGCAAACTGTGCTTTCAAGAGGTTTGACAGTGAAGGGAATGAGAAAAATAGAATTGTACCTTGAGGGAGCAGCAGGATGGAAGCAATATTTTCCAAGTGTGAACCTGAGCACTTTTGTAGGTTGAAGGAACAAAAATTAAAGATAGTCAAAATAAACTAACAAAGTAGAGACAGACCCATGGACACAGAGAACAGACTGACAGCTCTCAGAGGGGAGGGGTTTAGGGGCTGGCTGAGAAGGGTGAAGGGACTAAACAAAAAAAAAAAGAAAGACTCACGGACACAGACAACAGTACAGGGACTGCCAGAGGGAAGGGGGGTGGGGGGTAGAAGAGGGTACAGGGGAGACAAACGGTGACGGAAGGAGACTTGCCTCCAGATAATAAACACACAATGCAATACACAGATGATGTATTATAGAATTGTACACCTGAAACCTGTATAATTTTACTAACTAATGCCACTGCAATAAGTTCAATAAAATTTTTTTTCAAAATAAAAATAAAGGAACAACTTATCACACATGCACACAAAAAATAGTCAAAAGCCGGGTTCTGGAGGAGGAGAGGAGAGATGAAACCGAGGGTGCAGATGGAGGCATGCACCTTAGAAAAAGGGTTGATTCTTTATTTTTTAGATGGCTGCGGAGAGGGAACAAGAGAAAATATTCGGCAACACTGAGCAGGGGCTCAGGAATACTGAGATCATTCATCCTGCAGAAAAGTTGGAGGTGAATTGGTGATGATGTTTGAATCTATAAGCAATTGGGGGGCTGGTGAAACGAGGAGAGAGAGGCAGAGAGGACAAACGAGGGAATACGAGTGGCACTGTGGAAGCCAGTACTACAGACCAGCGACTTCCAGCCGGTGCGCCACAAGAGTTTTTGGAACATGCAGTACCTGACTGTTTAGTCAGGGCACTGACCTCTTCTCCCTTAGATTGTCAAGTAAAAAAATGACAGCAGCCAACACAACAATAGACGCCTGGTGTGAATGAATCAAAATTCTACCTACTTTTTGTCAGATGGGAAAAACATTTAATATATCTTTTGGTGTGCTGCAGAATTTTAGTAATTAGTTTACATGTGCCATGGGATGAAAAAGTCTGAAAATCGCTGCTATGAAAGTAAGTAAAAGTTAGATACGAGTGAAATCTTTCTGACCACAAGACACATCAGAACAGGGAGCTATCAGTGAAGCAGTAGAAAACTTTTCTTTGGAGATATTTTAAAACATAACTGAACTCAGGTCCAATCAGCTTAGACTATTTCAGAGGTAAAATATCCAGAAAAGACAAATACACAGACAGAGAGAGTACATTAGTGGTTGCCAGGGTCTGGAGACAGGAAGGAATAGGCATGGGGTTGCTTGGTGCGGTGGAAATGCTCTGGAGTTAAGGAGTGGCAATAGCTGCACAATATACTAAGTGTTTGTGCATATACTAACATCACTAAACTGTATATGTTGAACTTTATGGGAAGCATATCTCAATAAAGCATTTTAATTAAAAAATTAAGTCATCTACAAAAGAATATTTTAGAGGTAGAACGTGTAACACACATGGAGACGTGCTAAAGGATGTTTCCCTTGCACACCTAGAAGTCTCTTGGTTTTACGTCTTACAAGGAGCTCCTGAGGCTCCTCAGAGCACCAGTCTAAGACATCATGATTTCTTTTGGAAGAAAACCCAGGAAGCACCCATATTAGTAACTGCCCAAGGCAGCTGTAAAACCAAGGCAAATGCTAAAATTCTCAGTGTTGTGTTCTTCCAATCAGCGCTTCCAAAACCAAAGCCCACAGATTGATTGCATCTAGACTACCTGGGGAACACTTCAAAAGTACAAATTCCTAAGCTCCACCATACAGGCCTCCTAACTTAAAATGCCTGAGGACAGAGAACCAAAGTCTCTGGTTTCATGAAACTTTCCACATTGGCAAACTGTGTCATGACCAACTGCACCGTTGAGTGGACGCATGAATACATAGTGAAACTGGCAGATGGTGGCTGGGCCATTGCTAGAGTGTGATGAGGCCACATCTCTCCCAATTCCTATTGCATGCCAGGCCATCAGAAACACAACTTTTCTAAATACCGACTGCTCTTGCTCACATTCCTAAGAGTCCTCCCCATTGGTCCTTATAATTTAGAAATCCCTTGGTCTCATGAGGACATTTTCTAGTTTGCTTTAAGGAAACTGATTCTTTTGTAGTAAGAGAAAATGCAGATGCTGTAGCATTTGCTGATACTGGTTTAGGTTTTGGCAGAACGAAGATTAAGTAATACAACATTGCCACCCAGTTTTAATTTAATTGGCAAGTCATAATGAAATACCAGAGTTACAATTTCTTGGAAATCAAGAAGGTAAAAGAAAAGCCAAATTCCACAATGACCTAATAATGCTTTTTCTCCTTACAAACAAGCATCATCTTTTCTTCATTCCTCCTGCACCTGCCATGAAACTAGCACTCAGCTAAGCACAGACAAGGCAGGTTTCTGTCATTAGGGAGAATACACTTCAGTGGAGAAGCAGAAAGTAAGTGATGATCAATGCAGTGAGGTCAATCTCGCGACCACAGTGGGAATGTAGGGACACAGGCTGTGCATTGTGAGGAAAGTGCGCCATGACTCCAAAAGCAGACAAAGTTTATGACAACCTGTGTGAAATGCTCTTCACCTGCCCAGTTTTTGAAACTTGGGAAACAGTGCTGTCTGTAACCAGTGCTACACCAACCTTCACCCACTGTATCTCTGAGGTGCTGGCAAGCACATATCCACCTTCCCTGTGGGGAAACAGCCAGACTCTGATACCAAGACCCTTCTCATTCTTCCCAGGGATTTTATTAATATCTCATTCTCCCACTGGAGTCCACTGGGGATATGAAAAATAGCTTCTCTTCATGATAAAGATCAGGAATTTCTGCTGAGAAGCTTATCTGTCCACTACCTAATACCAAAGCAAACTAGATCGCTTTCCAGCTGATATGAGTAGGCCAAGGAGAGGAGCTCTGGCATTCTCCACGGACATCCCCAGGAGTATTTTTGCCAGTAGTATTGAGCACCAAGGCATAAAGGAAAGACCTAAAAACTGAAGGCTCTTTTCCCTGCACAGACAAGCTCTTGGCACAGTCAGCCCTGTGCACAGCTGCCTGGCACTGAGCTGGAATGGCAATCATCTTAGTGTGGTGTGACAGGAGCGGTATTTTGCTGTAGGCCCAGCTTCTGTTAAGATGGCAGAAGGAGTGGCCTGTCACCCAGAATTACTTCTCAGATCCCAATTATATGTTTCAAAAATATCACCTATTAAGACCCAAACACTTTGTTTGCTGGTTGCAGCCATTTGAACAGGTTACCATGGATTTACGCTGGCATAATGGGCCTGCATGATGTATGTTCCCTGTCAGTGCTGAAACAACAGTCAGTGCGTCTGAGCAGGCCCACCTGCCAAGCAATATGTGCACAGCTCAGCTAAGAAAACGTCCCCCCACTGAGCAAGTGGCAGAGCCATGGAACGCGGGCAATGGTGCGCACATGCACACGGAAGATCACAGATACGCTATAGGAAGGGCGATGGGGAGGGGCAGTGAGGGTGTTCCCATCAGGCTTCACTTCACGGTGACAGGCAAGCAGTCTCACAAATGGTCTTTCTTCCTCCCCTCCTTCCTTCCTCCTTCCTTCCTTCCTCCCTCTTTCCCTTTCCCCTCCCTTACTTCCCCCTCTCCCTCCCTCCCTTCTTTCTTCCTCACCCCCGACCAATGACCTAGCATAGGCTGCTAATTGCAAACATGATTAACACAAGTGGCTGGAAGTTGGTTAGGGGGTGACTACTAGACTAGTTTCTGAAGCCGAATATGGTGAATGGGTAGGAATGATGCTCAGAATAATGCAGAACTGGCTTGTCTCATGGTGGTGAGGTATTTTGTTAGCATACAAAGGCACAGTCGGATGGAGATCCCACTTCACAGAGGAAGGGAGGCAGCGAACAGCAAGTCACCTAGAGGCTGCAGCATGTTTCACGCATTGGCTGATCTGGGAGCTCACCACCACCCTGCTTCTGCATGTTTCATGGAGGTGCTTCTAGACAGAGAGGCAAGCTTCATCCTTTCCATGGAAAAAACAGACTTTTGTCAAGCGCAGGTGCTGGAGCTTCTGGCTGGGAATGCTCTGGCTAATTAGTGATAGCATGAGGTCTGTGCTGTGAAGAATGCCTCAGAGATGCAGAACAGATTCTGCTTTTAGCTCCTTGTAAGAGAGAAACTACCATGAATGTGCTGCTTTCTGAGTGAATAAGCTCTCTGCAGATTATGTAACAAGGAACAACAAATGGTTTTCTTGCAGGCAATAGAGGCACAATGCTGTTTAAAGCAGTAATAAAAAAAGGCTACGATTTTACTGTGGATTTTAGGTCAATCCTTTCTAACCTCTTTTCAAGATCTCCAAACACTTTTTCAGGTCCCAACCACACAGAGACGTGTCACAAACAGTTCTTGTCGAGGCCCATGACAGACTGCGCACTTGCACTTTGTGCAGCCGGGGTAAGCACACGGCCAGAGCACGCAGTAACAACCTGCTCCCTGTGCCTGCTAGTGGTGGGGTGAAGGCAAGCTAAAAATAAACGAGCATGGGTTAGATTATGGTAAAGCCAAACAATGAAATATCTTGCAGCCACTTACAGAAAATTACAGTTTAGTTTTCTATTGAGTAGCATTAAAAGAACACTAGAATAAATCAACAGAAGAGAAAAACCAGGTCGAATCTGATATTGTTTATAAAAAAACATACAGGCTTCATAAATGTTTGTAACTACACACAGAGGCCTTGAACGATGCTGAAGAATTGATCTCTTTAGGCAAAGAGATTTCGGGTAGTTTTTACTTTCATTACTCTTCTGTACATTTTAATTTTTTCAATAAGAATATGTCATTCTACCAAAATCCACTGAGTATTTATAATAAAAAAGTAAGAGAATCCCCATAATGCAATCCAGCAGGAGACAACTTAGTTCAAAGGAGGGAAGAATCACGTTGATCAGACTGAAAAGGTCTCTCAGATGAGGCAGTGAGTGTGGTGCACACAGAGGTTGACCATGAGCATGGGCTTGGAGGCGCTGCGTAATGAGTCCAGCTGGGGAACAGTGAGCAACCGCAGAGTGGCAGAGAACTGGGGACCTGCTAAAAGAGCAGCCGAGAATCCACTTGGGCTGGAAAAGTACAGGTACTTGTAGTGGAGATGTAAGATGATTTAAGAGGGAGCCATGCTTTTAACACTCTGTTCCAGATATAGGCGTTTCCATTTAATGTGAAAGGCAAATGCAATCCAAGGAAAAGTGGGTGTGTGTGTGTTGGAGAAGGGGTTGATACAGCAGATGTGCTTTAGGAGAACCAATCAGGCAGGGGTGTACAGAATAAATGAGAAGTAGGGGCAACAGGAGATAGATGGGACATTCCAAGCAAGAAGCAGGGAAACGAGGAGATTATGAACAGGCATCTGTAACAAAACAAATTTGTTAGAATTCGGGGAATTGAAATTGGTTAATCTAAAGGATCAATAAGAATCAAAACTGTTCTTCACCCATAGGTAAGGCAGGAGATAGAGATGATCTGGAGAGAAGATGCAGTCACAGCCATGCTGAACTTGAGGTGCTGCCTTGAAGGGCAACGGAGTCTGCAGTGGGCGAGGACACTGGTGTGGAAAACCACTGTCTGGGCCCATGTGCACTGACAGTGGAAAATAAGCTCTGTGAGGGAAGACACTTAGTCTGTTTTGCTCACTTTGTTGTCTACCCGTAAAACAGTGCTGGGCATATGGAAGAGACCTGGAAGTATTTACTACTTGAGTAAAGAAACACTAACACTGAAATCAGTAACTCAATGAGAGTGAAACATAAGGAGAAAGCCAAAGAGAGCGGCAGACAAACCCTTGGGGATCGTTAGCAGGTGGAAGCAGGAGGGAGGCAATATGACAATGGAGAAAGAAAGGTCTTTAAGCTTATTGTCCTGCCATCTGGTGAAATTCTGTCTCTAATTTTCTTGGGACAATTTTCTAAAATTTTTTGAGTCTCAAGTTCTTTTTAATATTTAAAAATGGAGCGGTGATAGTTATAAAGCCTCAATGCATCACTACTTGTTGAGTTATTTAATCTTCATTATTAAAATTTTTCTTACATTTGTGTCCAGTGTTAAGCAATAGTTTGCAAGTTTCCTGAAGACTGGGGAATTTCACTCGTTAAACAGCTTAATACAATAACATTTTCATAAATTTTTGCTCAATAAATAGGTTAATTTGCTTTGGCCATTTTGTATTAAAGTATAATGGGTGCAGAGTAATATGTAATGATCTTAAGCGAACAGCTTGCTGAGCTTTGACAAAGGCATGAGCTGTGTGATCTTCCTCCCTGTCAAGATGGAGTGGATTTCCATTTTGATTTTATTTTGATATCTTCATTATTGCATCATTGGGAACCTACCTGAGCCAACCTTATTCCTTTCTTCTATCTTATCAATATCCCATTGATAAAATATTTATATAACTAGTCATTTTCAGACATATAACTCTGAGGTTTTTCCTAGTATTATTTTTTCTCCCATCTCAGTATTTTCCCCATGCAATAGACAATGAATTCAGCTAAGAGCCTTGTACCAGATCAAACATTATTTATGTAGTATCACTGCCAGGTTTTTTACTTAAATGAGAAATCATCAATCTAACTCTCTGTTAAAGGTATTTATCCTATACTCTTCTATATTAATGAATATGTGGTCATTTCAAGAGAAAAATAATGCTTTTTTAGCCAAAGATAAATGTATTTGATAGTATATTTTTTAAAACATGCTGTTATATTTGAGACTAGCTTGAATGTTTCTTTGGTTGAGTCATGAGACTGTGGCTTTTGAGTCATCTGGACCCAAACACCATTCAGTTGACTTTGGCTCCTTGGAGTAGGTAAGGGGAGCTCTGCCTCCTCCTGTTTTTAATCAGATACAATTTGATATTTACCCATTTCTGACACCTGGCTCTGACAAAGCCCACTGGTGCCAGTTCAGGCTGGGCCTCATCGCTGACCTTGATGGGTCCTTTGGATCCGACAGTTTCCCCAAGCTCAAATTCTGTGGGGTCACTTTGGCTCTGCTTTTCCCACCTTAGAAGAGGCAGGCTTCCCAGTCATAAACCCAAGCTATGGACTGGAGCCCTCCCCTGAGATCACAGCCACGGACGCAGGCCTGGCTCTGCCGGCGGAAAGGGGACTGCTTTTGCGGTTAGCGCCAGACGTCAGTGCCGGAGGCTGGCTTCCAGGCGCAGTCTCCAACACTCATTTTCTACCAAAACAAAGTCAGAACCAACACATGCAACTGAAATTACCTAAGTCTGTCCTCCTTAAACAAACAATTCTACCTGCACTGAATTTGAAATACTTTTGGTCTATAGATGAGCAAATATTTCACTATTTGCATTTACTTCCGTTGGTCCTGCAGCCACATTAATCAGAAGAGGAAAGAATGTCATTTGTGCCAAATGCCTAAGTTCTTGTTCCAGTGAAATGTTACATGGAAACAGGAAGTCTTCCAGTGCTGGATGCTGAAGAGTTCCAATAAGACTATTCATGGGAACAGTCAATATGTCAAATAGTCAATATATATTTATTGAGCCACTTCAGACACTTTGCTCAGTGTCAGTCCTGTTTTTATACATGGTCTGTCCACACCCTGGAGAATTCGGATCTAAAAGGTTGACCCTGTTATCTCCTCAACCGTGATCTGGATCTGGTCTAAATATTTTCTACTTATAAGCCACCCGTCCACAGCACAGTTATCTACCCCTGGCACGGCAAACGACCAGGCAGAACCTCTTAGCTGCTGCCCTGTGTTGAGGAAAACAACACCGATAGTTTAAAACAATAGTTAAAATGAAGCTCTCAGGACACCTGGAGTACATATAATGATATACCAAGCCTGAAGATGAATACATTGAGTGCCTTAGTGTCGGAATCCTCTTCACCTCCTTGTCGAGAAAGGATTTCTAGCCTGCGTTGGAATACGCCCACTGACAGGGAGTTTCCTACTTTTTAAGGCATACAGTCCATTACTGTTCATCTGTGCCTTTTATTCTGAACTGAAATCTGTCCCTCTAGAAACTAAACATGTGAGAAGACCTCCATTCTTTCCTCTAAAATGACCCAACTAAGTCCAGTGGCTTTTGCATATGATTGTGATTTAGCTACTTGGCATCTGGACCTAGCCTAAGAACTGTGGGATTTCCAAGAAAGTTGAAGGCGTGGAGGTAATGATAAGTGATAAACCGTATTATGTGAGGACCTGGCGTATTACCAGCAACTTAAGTCAAAAAAAGTCATGAAATTCATAACAGCTGTCGAAAAAGCAGTGTCAGTCACAGCAGAATTAAAAGTGATGTGGATAAAACGGTATGTAAAACAATGTTCTAACAAAACCACAGAGGCAGGCCCTAGTTAGTTTGCATAATGCTTACACCAGTTTAAAATCTAGATGGTCTCTGCTCCATACATTCACAGCTCTTAACATTTGTCTACCTCTAGGTTTAATCTCAACATTTTACATTTGTACAGCAAGATAGAGCTTTCAAAGATTTTACATGTTATTTTCCATAATTTGATTTGGAAATTCAAAAATGATATCAGGCTACAGAAAATGATAAGCCTTCCACTAACAATGCCAGGAATATAATGAGGTATATAAATGGAATTCATTCTTCTGAATGTCTTCGTGGTATCTACAAGTATGGGCTCTGAAGTAGAGCTCTGCCTGCCACACACCAGCTGTGTGACCGCCGACAAATTTCTTAGCCTCTCTAAGCCATTATTCCCTCTTCTGTAACATGCAGATAACATACTTAAGTATGTGGGCCTTACGTATATTAATTCACACAAAGAGCTAAGCCGCGTGCCTGGTGTTCAGGATGAATACATGTTTATGCCTATTGATATTTTTTGTTCCTCATAGCTCATAACTGATGTCTTTATTATAAAATTTATCTTATTAGGACAGATGACATAGAAAAGGGTGGTAAAATATTTAAAGTATCAGAGAGCTTTAAAAAAGTTTGTCAAACTGGCAGTCTCAAAAATATTGTGATGGTCACTGGGTAGATACACAAAAGAACTGAAAGTGAAGACTCGGACGTGTTCATAGCAACATTATTTTCAATAGCCAAAAGGAGGAAGCAACCAGGTGTCCACGGATGGACAACTGGACAAACAGAATGTTGCCTGTAAATACAATGGGACAGATGTCAGTCTTTAAAAGGAAGGAAATTCTGAAACATACCATAACATGGATGAATTTTGAGGACATTATGCTAAGTGAAATAAGCCACTCACGAAAAGACAAATAGTGTATGACTCCACTCACATAAGTAGTCAGATTCATGGGCATGGAAAGTAGAATGCTGGCTGCAAGGGCGTAGGGAGCGGGGAATAAGGAGCTATTCTTGAATGGATATGGGGTTTCAGTTTGGGAAGATGAAAAAAGTTCCAAAGACGGATGGCAGTGGGGCTGCATGACACTGTAAATGTACTTAGTTAAATGGTAACTTTCATAGCTAAAATGGTGAATTTTGTTATGCATATTTTATTATAATAAAAAAATCCTATAAATATTGCAATGATATTCCAATATACTTTAAGCTTTAAGGAAGTATAAGGCACATTCCCCATACTAGAAATACTTAACATCTAATTAGGGAGACAGAAAACAAACTAAAAAGATAAATAACCATCCAAAGTGCTCTAATGAAGGCAATGAGCAAAGAAATAAACAAGCATCCATGAATCTACAATTTGCCAATGACACTATCCGGTTGGTGGACATTAGCCATAACTTGCATATGACAGATGTCTTGGGTCGGAGTCATGAAAAAAGACTGTGACCTGGGGTCTCCCTCAACAGCACTGGATAACAGAGTATGTTTATTAAATACTAAGTATCAAGAGGTTCCCAAAGACACTTAGTGACTGACAGCTTCATCTCCCAGGCTTTTTATACTTCATCATGAAAACACAGACAATGTGGAACAGTTACTCTAATTAAGCACTTTCCTTATCCTTCCCTAGCAGAACTGCGTTGGAGATAAAGGATAATGGCACTAAATGAACAGGTTAATTAGAGACAGTATTTACCCCTGCAGGCCTTCCACTGGAAACACCATTTCACACCATTACATCACACAGGAGAGCAAGGCTCCAGGGACCAGCTCCTGAGACAGCCGGTGACCAGCCCAGAACAAAGCAAGGAAAGGAAAGAGAGAAACCACGCTGGCGTGTGGACAGTGCGGCTCCTCCGGTGCCTGCCCCACATTTCTCCAGGGTGTGAGTTGGTAAACGGCAGTGTGCAGACCACGAAAGGCCCACAGTCAGTTTCTATACAGCCTGAAAGCTAAGATTAATTTTTGCATTTTAAAGTGTTGTTTTAATAAAAAAGAAAACAAAAAAAAAAGTGGTCACAAAGGCCAATTTGTGCTATCTGGCCCTTTTTACAGAAAAAGTTTGCCAGTCGATAGGACAGGAATTCGTCCTCAGTGTGCTTACTACCAACGAGCAGGAGGGTAGAGAGAACAGCAAAATGCTCACACGGTAGCATTTCAAAACTCCACCCTGTCACCAGCTGTCATCCTACAAATGTGCTAATGATGCAGAGGTGTCCTTTCAGTTCATCCCTGTTGTGACAATCGTGCATTCTCCCTTTGTCCGTCTAGGAGAAAAACAACAGAAAACTAAGCAACTTACTCATTCAAGCAACTTTAAAAAAAATGAGAAAACACAAACTCTTCTACTCCTTTCTCACCTCGCCCTTTCTCTAACCTTGTCATTATTTCAAGTTGGAACATGTTCTTGTGAAAATATTGTAATTTAAGGTGGTGCCTGCTATCATTCCATTGGTTTGGGGGTGTTTAGGACTGAGTTTGAAAATAGATTACAAGCTGAAACTTGGCAGAGAGGAATGGACACTCAGGGTAGGCACCGACTGCATGTAATTTGAACAGCCGGTTTAGAATTTGCTAATTCATAAGCGCTTAGCAGAAAAAAACCAAACCTCAACAACCTCACCTAACTGAAAATACTTGTGTTCTCAATATAGTTCAGTGCCCATTCAGAATCTACCATGAATTCAGCTGATGTTTTCCTTCCCAAAATAATAAATACTTTCTTCAACTGAACTGTGGGATCATTACAAATAAAAATATTGCTATTGACTGACTGTAAGTGGATTACATATTTACTTTGCTTTATTGGAAGGCTCATGAGGGAAATGACCATAACTTATGCCTTCTCTTGAATTCCATACTGTGTAGTCGGGCACAAAATTGGCACTAAAAGGAAATTCTTGTTTATGAAGTAAGCAATGTCAAATACAAAGAATGAAAACCCATAAAAAAACACTGGTTCACCCTTGCCAGGTATGCATATTTTAACGTGTTTATTGGCAAAATGTGAAGTTTCTTGGCTCCAGAGAAAGGCTCCAAAGTTCAGTAACCGCCGACAGAACTTCAACACAAAGTCAGCCATGTTTCTAATAGCTGTCGTCTCTCAAATCCATGTGATTTTGAGATGGAGGAAAAATCACTATATATACATTATTTGTTTCACAAATATTTCAACAGTTAAATTATTAAATCAGTATGTGATCTTTTGGATAGACCCTCGATCTGAAACAGCTGAGTACGCAAAGCTCACTGTCCAGAGAATGTGTATTCCCGTCCTGGATTGCCAAGGGAGAGTGGAAGAGAGGTGCAGAGAGCGTCAGGGCCCCTTCTGGGGGGTCAGGGCCCGAGTCGGAGCGGCTGTTCTCAAGGGCTGCCGAGCCAAGTGCTGGGGCCTTTCCTCTGGGCCTGTCTGGGGATAACAGTTCCCATTTGCAGAGCATAGCAATTTGTCTAAGGCGTTCCTGCTTCATACACTTACAGCCTGTCTGTTTGCACACACACACAAGTACGCACATGTACACACATCCACACATGCTGAATGACCTTGAAGCCAGACCTAATCTTGGGCGGAAACGGCGTCTTTTAGGGTTGCATGAGGATAAGAGCTTAGTTTTTAAACTGACAGCAGACTTAATGCCTCGTGTCTTTCACCTTCTTTTTCATATATTAAGATGTTTTTTAAAAGGGAAACATCATAGTAATTGAGAGGCCACTCATCTCAACCCAGTAAAATCACTCCCCTTTTTACTATTTCAAAAAGCTAAGCCCTAGTCCTTCCTGAACACTGATTCTCTTGCCCTTTAACTACACATCAAACTAAATGTTGCTTACAAGCAATTGACTGCAAGTTTGTTTAACTGCAAGACATCCCTTTAATTAACTGCCCCTTTTTTATTGGAGTTGACAAGTAATACATTCGTATCATCTCAAATGATTACATGAAGTCTTAGGTAGTTACAGACTAATTGGTGAAGAAAAAATAGCCTACATTTAACCCTAATGGGTAGGTTAAGAAACTCCATTGAAAAAAAAGTTCTCGATAAAAAAAAAACAAAAAAAAACCGCTCAGACTAAATGTCATTATCATTTTTTAGTTGAAATAAATTATTAATTTCATTAATGGAAAAATGTTTTATCTCATTTTTCAAGACAAAATTGTTGCTGAGGTATTGCTGATCTGTCTCAGACTCCCTCTGTTTCATTGTTGAAATTCTACTTTTAAGAACTCTCCTAAATAAATAATCAAGAATGTACACCAAGATTTAACCAAAAATACATTTATTACTTCCCTGACTAAAGTGGATAAAGATTATAAACAATACTTCAATAGCAGGAGATAGGTAGAAAAAGCATAGTAGTTACAAGAAATACATACACATTATGTGGTCATTAGACATGAAACTGCAGACTAGTTATATTAGAAAATACTCATAATGTAATATTTAGTGAAAAATAGATGAATTCTTAATAGCATACATAATTCCAACTATGCTCACTATATATGAAATGAGAAAAAAGACTAGAAGGATATAAACAGAACCATACTAATTGTTGTCAAGGGGGGGAGTTATAAGTGATTTTTTTATTCTCTTCTTTTAATCTCTATATTTTATATAACTTATTCATTTTATAAGAAAAAAGTACATTTTAAAATTACTTTTAGGAGGAGGATTTTCCCCCAGGTCTTAATTAGATGGTATTCCAAACTCAGAGCTGTCCAGCAAACCACTCCCAGAAGCAAGTCAAGTTCTTAACTAGGATGACTGCCCACTAACATCAGTTCTGTCTTCTCTAGATTATTGTAAGAGCAGAAAAGAAAAACACGGTTTGGAAAAAATGCCTACTCCTGCATTTATAAACAAGCAAATTCTCAGTAGGAGGAGGAATCATTAAAACCAACCAAAAAAAGAAAACACCCTTGTTATCCAATACTCACATCGAAGAGGTTTTATATCCACACATTTTAAGAAACCAAGAGGGAGTCACAAACCCAATTCAATTTAATTGGGTGCTCTCTTGACAGAATTGTTATTAATAAGACTGTATTGTACAAACCTCCCCGAAATCCCAAGCGCTGCTGACTACACGGGCAGGAACATTTAGCATCCAGCACACAACATGTGGTTGTGTCTGCTCTCCCGTCCCAGCCCCTCCCGCCAAACCCTCGCGCTTCTCCTCCCCCTCCCCCTCCCCCTTGGATTCTCAAGTCAAAGAAAAAGCTTGTCTTGGGCAACCTCCATAAATTATTCACATGATATTACAGTGTATGTCAGCAATCTCGCAGTGTTTAAAAAACTTAACTACAAGCCAATTAAAATGTAAACTGAGAAAGACGGATGGAGCTGGTTGCTCTGGTGTGAACTTGAGCAGCTCATAACAATATGCACTACGACTTCCAGACCTGCTAATTTGACAGCTACTTCCATCAGCAGAGCCTCGCCCTCCCCCATGACTTCTTCCTCCTCTTTTTAATGTAGTGCTTCTCCCAGGACAAATGGTTCCATATCCTTCCACATTCAGCAGATTAGTCCCCTGGGCCTTGCAACCAGCCCAAGCGCTCAAAGTGGAAGTTATTAACAAAGGTTCGTTTCTTTTCCTCTTTGTTTTTATGGATGTGTAATATACCTCCTCATTTTCTTTACAGGTTGCAGCTTATAAATTAAATAGTTTTTATAAAAGGAAAGAAAAAAGAGAAAATAAAGAAGAAGAAAATGCAGGCAAAGATGTTGTATACAATGAGAAAAGGCCAGGAAATTGGAGAGCTAGCCAAACAGAGGTAATGGTGTTCTGCAATGTCCCCTGAGTTGCACCCATTTCAATCTTTTCTAGGATATGCTTCACACTAACGGGTCTATGTGCCACATTTCCACTTAATCTCGATACAACTAAAAGACTAAATAAAAGCCTGCTCTGTTTCTGAGGGGAAGAGAAGGCCCAGGCTACTGTTTGGCTTTTGAGCAATTCTATTAAGACAAAAATGAGTCCCTTAAGAAGATACAAGCACATACTTCTCCTCATTCCTCATCCTGACCTTCCTTTCCACTTCCCCCTCTCTGTACACACGACATCAACACCTCATCTGCATGAAACAAAGGACCGCACCCCTGACCAGGCTGGCATTAGAGCGCGAGTCAGATTGCTAACATTTCTGCACCGCACATGTCTTATTTATGGGATACGAGTTTTCATTTTTCTGAAAATATGTAGCTCAAATTTTAGTCAGGGACATCTGAGTCCTCTAAAGGCCCAAAGAAGAAAAATTCATATTCTTGGCATTGGAGATTCGGCGCCAATCTAATGGGATAATATTCCGCTTCATTTCTCATCCTTTCCAGTTTTGTGACTAGACCTACAGTTTAAACAGAAGGCACAAATGGTCCTCAGTCCCTGCAGAGAATAAAACATACCCTAATCCTAGAGAAATTGGTGACCTTATGGTAATGAAACATCACCCTCATTGATCTACTCTTTGTCACCTGGATACATCAGATCAATCAGAAAGGTCAAAGTTCACATAGAAATGTTCAAATCAACATCACCACAGAAATGCTTGCACCCATGAGCAAATGACTAGGATATCTATCAGTGACCCATGACATCAAATTAATGCCTGATAACAGAAAAACTAAACAATGAAATAATCCATTATCTTGAAAAACATCACTGTTTATTGAACTCAAAAACATGCAATAGGAAATAAACAAATGTCTTATGGGCAGTCAATATAAATGGAAAAAAAATGAAGAAATTCAACTCTGACCAAACTCTGAAATTGAAGGTTTAATTGGGAAAAATTAGTTCACTGATTTTATGAATTCCACACTAGGTTTTCTGTCTGTTATTAGCCAGGGAGTACTGCACACTGCAATTATATCTCACATTTTTGGGGTCCAATTCAGAAAAGCTTACAAGTCAAAACAAAGGCAGATGGCTATCTGTGCAGTGCATATAATCAATAAATTCATTCTACTATTTAATCCTGCTGAATTATTTACAAGCGTGGCTTTCAACCTTCATTGTACATCAGAATCAGGTAGGGAGATTTTTAAAAATACAAAAACCTGGGCTATATCCCACATATTCTGACTCAAATGGCCAAGGACAAGTATATTTAATTCGTTTTCGGGTGCCTCTAATGTAGTGCTTCCAAGGACTGAGAACAGCTACCGTGATCGAGAACAGTACCTCTGGTGGTTCCGGAGGGTGGCACACAGCAACGCCACAGACCAGACACCACAGGACAGGCGGCCTCCAACTTCCTCTTAGCCTTTACCTGCCATCTCCCTTCTGCCCAGGTCATATCTTTCTTGGGCTTCTGTCAAAGTCCCCAAAACATGCTTTCTATTTTATGCCTTAGTATTGAAAACAAGGCTTCTGTCAGACAAATGCAGATTAAAATCACAATAAAATACCACTGTCACATATCGCTGGATGGCTATAGTCAAAAAGACAAATGTTGGTAAAGTCTCCTATCGGGGCTGGGCCTGTCCGGCTTGTTCACAGCCCCCGCGAGGCGCTGGGCTGCACCCGTGACCCTAGCCTGTGGACAAGACCTTTTGATTCTAACTTACCATCCTGGGTCTGGCTCCTGGTCCCAACATATTCTAGTCCTCCGCATCATAATATCCACTGGATATTCAGTTGTCCCTTCAAAATGGGCAAGCTGAATGAGACTAAAGACTGGAATTTTATCCTTAAGATAATAGGGAGTCGTTAAAGTTTTGTAGGGAGTGGCTGAAAATAAGACAAATGGATTATTATGAAGTCTTTTAACTGATTTCTCTCTCTGTATGCTCTCCCCAGTTGACCAAGTACACCTTGTCTCCATGCCACTCCTCATGTACTAGCTAAGCAGTTCCTTGTTTCTATCCGCATGGTACCAACCCCTGGTAAGCAGGCTCCACCCTGTCAGTTCAAAGGTGCGCCCCACGACTTCATCTGCTCCCCTCTCCTTCCTGCCGGCCATCCGGCTTCCTGTCCCCTATGCAGACCCTTCCCAACCCCCACCACCAGACTTTAATCACACCACCGCTCTCGTCCACACTCTCCAAGTTAAACCTGTTCTTCAACGTCCAGATTTACTTTCATGTATTCCATAGAACTCTTTCCCAAAATTATATTAATCAGAGCAATAAATGATATATTAAACAAACCCAAACCTCATGAATGCACTTTGCCCTGCTGACCAAACTATATTCTTTGAGAGCAAGAATAAAGTCACAAACTTCTCTTGATTCCACACAGTGCCAAGTGCTGGGTCAGCAGCAGATGTACTTACAGATTAACTGATAAAAGGGAACTCATTTTTATCTCCAAAGATTGATGTGCAATCAGTTTTTCTCGCATGTTCTCTTTCTGCAGTGGTTTCCCTTCCCATTAAGAAAGCCTGCTCTTTGTGCATTTCCTTTTCTCTAGGCTATATGCTATTATAGTACGAATCACTCCCTTGGGAAAATTATTGATGGGCAGCTTCTAATTTTAAGCTACAGCTGAACTAAGAAACTGAATCGCAGCTGCATTACCATTTCATTCTGCATGGAGCCCTAATGATAAATATTTAACCAGAACAACTTCCTTTTCTTTTGCTGCTATGTTCTCACTTAATTATTTTAACAAATGACTGTTTCAAACATTTACCACTCTTGTCAAACCCCTAACTACTCCTGCTGTATCATAGTTTTCCTGCTTCCTCACTAGGAAGATATGAGGTCTGTCCAGAAAAAGTTCAGCCATTGTTAATGAAATGAGAATGGTTTGTGCAACATCACTGTAACCTGGCAGCCAAGGAGAATGGACTGGAATGCGCATGTGTGAATAGTGATGACTTCACTGTACTAGTCAGTGAGGGTGGTAGATGACACTGAATGAGCATGTGCACTGTGTGGCCGTCACATTCAAAATGACTGAGCAAGTAGAGCAATGGATCTGCATCAAATTTTGCCTTAAGTTTCAACATTCCTCTGCAGAAACTATTTGGATGATTTAGAAGGCTGCAGCTATGGGCAACTGGTGACTGGCAGCTTCATCACAACAGTGCACCTGCTCCTGCATCATGTCTTGTGCAGAGCTTTTTGGCAAAACATCAAATCATCCAGGTGAGTCACCCCCACTACAGCCCAGATTTGGCATCCTGCAACTTCTGACTTTTCCCCAAACTAAAATCACCTTTGAAAGGGAAGAGATTTCAGACGGTCAATGAAGTTTAGGAAAATATAATCTCCCAGCTGATGGAGATTGAGAGAACTGTGTGAGGTCCCAAGGTGCCTACTTTAAAGGGTACGGAAGCATCACTGTCCTATGTACAATGTTTATTGCATTTTTGTATCTTCTTCAATAAATGTACATAGTTTTCATAGTACATGGCTGGATACTTTCTGCACAGACCTCGTATATACCGTTCCTATCACCTCCATTCTTACTGATACCTAAGACTTTATCCATTGTTCTGCTTGTTAGCATGGTCCATCAAATATTTCTCATTCTCTTTCAGTTCTAAGCATTTCTTGGCTTTGAGCTTGGATTTGACTTTCTCTGTGAGAACTGTAGAAGTCAATGCTGAGATGAAGCCTCCATCAGCCTGGATCCGTGAAGGGCCAAGGTGAACAGAGACCCTTCCTGACTCACGGGGTGTGTATGTGAGTAAGGAACTCTGTTGCATCAACATCCTTAGGTCTGGAGGCTATTTTCTCTTGCACCAAAATCTAAATTATCCTGCCCAATGTCTAATTTTATCACGGTCCTTCCCTTTTCTGACCCAGGAAAACATGTCCATCCTCACTTTGAAGCTAACTCTTCAATTCCATTCCCACCCACCTCTTTTCTCTCAAGCCATATACTTCACCCCCTCCCACTCTTGCATTTTTAAAACCTCTTTTCCTTACAGGAAAAATACAATCAAACAAACCCACTACCATCACCACTTACTGAATACCTCCTGAGTACATGCTTTTCCTACCATGATTTCATTTAATCCTCACAAAATTCCAAGAAGTGTTGGTTATTAATCTCATTTTACATGAGGCTCATAGAAGAACTAGTTCAAACTCAGTGTTTTGTAAATGGTAAGCCTGAGATTTGATCTTTAGTCTCATTCCAGAGCCCTCACTATCCCAGTGACATACCGACGCCCTCAGTCTGCAAATGTATTCAGCTCACCCGCACACACATCAACTTTCCCACTTTGCCTCTCCTTCACTGCACGGCCTCCTCTTCATTCCCACCACCCTCGACATCGAGTGCACGTTCACTGTCTCCACTTCCTTACCTGACATTTCAATCTCTTTTGAACTATGCTAACCTGGCCTCCGCTCTCGTCATTCCACTGAAACAGTCCTTGCTAAAGGTCGGTGGCCTTCTAGGTGGCAAAAATCTGCAAACGGTTCACATTCTTCTCCCCTATGGTATCAAATACTACCACTCTACTTAATGAAACCTCTCTTCATTTGCAACACCATTCCACTCCATAGATATCAAATGATACCTCTGTTTCCTTTGCTAAATATTCCTTATGGCCATTAGTCAACATACCCAAGCCTATTGTTTTCAATCAGTGATTTCATAAATCAGTATTTCTCTTTTTATTACTTAATCTTTATTGAATTTTTTCAATTACCACTTAGTCCCCTTATACTCGCCCCCCAGCAACCACCACACTGTTGTCTATGGCCATGAGTCCTTTTTTATTTTTGCTCAGTCCCTCCATCCCCTCCACTCCCCTCCTCCAGCTGTCATCCTGCTCAGTATTTCTAATTCCAACTTTCATCTTCAGCTTTCAGCCAAAGTTCTCTACCTAGATGTCCCAAAGGACATCAAAGTCAGCATCTCCAAAACTGAGCGGATTCCCCATTGCTCTCCTCCTTCCCGTACTGCATGCCATCACCTATACAGTCTTCAGAGTTAGCTATACTCCTCCTCATCATCTCCCAGGTCCCCACGCTTAGTCAGTCACTCAGATCTGTCAGTTACCACTCTTAAATCCCTGTGAAATATCCCTGTTCCCCTTCTCAAATATCATCACTGCTGTCATGATCCAAAAGAGCCCCTGTGGCTTTTCCTAAGGTTGTCTGTCTGCATCACCTCACTGAAATTCAAACCTGAGTATGTTATTCTTCTGCTGAAAAACCTCTCTGCAGTCTATAGATTAAGAGCTTAACGTACTTTCCTATGTCACTAACTATTCCTTTCCAAATACTTCTATGTCAGACATATAAGTCAGGTGCCCTGGTTCCTTAAACATATCATAGCCTCCATTTTTTTGCCCACACTGCCTTCTATTCCCTTCTCTTTTTGGTAAGCTTTTACTCACCCAACAAAACTGTCTTGTTCGAAGTCACTTCCTCCAGAAAGACTTTCCTACTGTCACAGGCAGTGTTAGCTATATCCTTCATTAAGTTCTCTTGTCAGCTTTGTTCATATTTCTGTTAGATCACTTACAAAGCGATGTTTCATTTGCTGATGGACCTGTCCCTAAGAGAAGTTGGTTTCAAGTTGTGTTTAATCAGCCCAAAGGGCAAGGACTCAAAGACAAAAAGGGCAGGTTTTAAAGTAACCTTCTCTTGCTTTTTTATAAACGAAAGGCTCATATAAACTTTGGTTTAGAGACTTAATTGATAAAAGAGTCAGAAAACCATTTATTGGAACAAAAGGTCCTCCATGTGAAACATCACAAAACTCGGGAATCCTACAGCATGATCACCGGTATACAGGAGGTACCCAAAAGGTGTTTTCTAAGCAAATTGATGTCTCGCTGGGCAATGCTGCTTTCCACTGTCCCCTTTCATCTGAGTGTTAAGCCTAAGCACAGCGTGAAAGTTGGCAGCCCTTTTCCAAGTTGCCTGGGAAGACCAATGGCTCTCAGGAGTAATCTGGCCATTAAAACTATGAGAGCCGTCATCAAAACAGCACTGCTTTAGAAGCAACTAAAGTATACAGTTTCTTAGCAGCTTTGGTTCATTACCAAAGTAGGCATTATCTTAAAATCGATCTTATCTGAAGGTTAAACACACTTAGTTCCTTGTCAGAACACTTAACTCTCCAATATGGTCAATTACCAGATAATAGTGTCCACTTTCTCATGTCTTACTCCTTAAATGGCCTGATCAATAAATAAGTACACACTGCATTATTAAGAGCTTGCTGATATCAGACAGAAATGGAAAGAGTTTATGAACTTCTAGTCTTTAAAAAAACATTTATGTTCCCCGCCCATTGCAGGCACTTGGTAAATCTCTACTCGGCTCACGGCACTGAAACATAACTTCCTTAGGACCTGTGATCTACATTTTCTGTGTCACATGCAAATGTACGGACTGTTTTTACAACTTGTTCTGAGTTTGAGTGCTATTTTACTTATGTACTAATACGGGCATACTGACCAAATGAGTTGGCTCCTCATCAAACCACAAAATATGTAAAGGTGTCAAAACATCAAAATAAACGTAATTCTGAACCCTTTACTCTAACAGGAAGTAAGGATATTTGTATTCTGCTTGGTGATGAAATAAACTCTCTCTTCTACAGAGAAAAGGGGGAGATTCAGGGCAGAAGAAGATTTGAAGGGGGAAAAAAACTGATCCAATTATTCCTTCACCAAATGTTCTTTCTTTGTAGATGATGTCTTAGAAAAGAAATAATTTTAGTTACTGTTAGTTTTAAAATTCCTATTGATCCTTTTGGTAATACATTTTTCCAGCACCTTTCTACATTTACTCAGGAGGTCTAAACTGAACTACAGGACCTGCGGAACAAAGAAGTAATGGTCTAACTACCTACAATAGTATCACTGCTAGAGAGACAGGAGCACAAATCAAGCTAAATAATTTTTTTTAGCATTTTATCATTAAGAATTATCCAAACGAATCCAGGAATATTTTATTTACTTAAAACTAGACTGAATACTTTAGCCAATATTTATACAAACAGTTCTACTTCTGCCTCCAGTACTTGAATGTCTAAGACCAAAGTGAGGAAGACAATGGGCAACATGAAATTTGAAGGCATATGATTACCATGACAATTGGCCATGCCCTTTTATGGACCCTGCCCAATTTTTTAAAAATCCAGATACATTAATTATTAAAACATAATGCATTTCTAGGACATGTAAGATGTTCTGCTAGCTATGTTTAAAAAACAGTCCAAGGCATGTCTCTGGCTCTGAGTAGTTTATAATCTACTGAAAGAAGTACGACCCTAATCATAAAAAGCTGACCTGTGAGGTTGTTAGTTGGGAAATGAAATGAACAGGCTACAGGAGACCTACTAGAGGCCAAAGAAAGAAGAGCTCAAAGACATTGGGGAGCCTTGCAAGGTTTTCAGAAAATGGTGTTATTTGAGCTGCTTTCTTGGTTATTTTTTTGGTACAGAGTTTAGAGAAGTATAAAAGTACAGGGTACAGAGTAGAGGGTACCAATATATGTGGAAACTGAAAAATTTTGAAAAGTGTAATTTTTATATACATATCTGATGAGTTATAGGAGACTAATAAGCAGCAAACTATAACACTTGGCTATTTCATCTGTAGAAATATCACCATTTAAATAATTATTGAGACTTCTAGTCAAGATGGCAGAGTAAAATGCAGTGCTCACCTCCTCCCACGACATCAAAATCACAACTAAACTGCAGAACCACCATCTTTGAGAACCAGTTGAAGACTAGCAAACAGAATTCCCATAGGATACAAAGAAGCAGCCATGTTGAGACTGTTATTAAAAAAATAATGCATTAAAATATAAAATAAAGAATTCTTTATAAGAATCTTATTAAAATAATACTTTAGGGTAGTTAAAAAACAAGACTATGGATGTCTTTAAATTTTTCTTTTTTTTTTTGATATAGTAATTCCAATCCCAAGAATGTGTTCTAAAGAAATCCAAAACTCACTGATGATGATGAAAAAATGGACAAAACCTACATGCCCAGGAATTAGGGATTAGTTATCTAACATTACTGCATATCCATGTATCAAAACAGATGTAGAACAACTGTTAATAGAATGAAAACATATACTATCCATGAAAATATCAGGGAGATATACTGTTCATGAAAATATCAGGAAGGAAAACATTATTTTACATTAATAATTTATTATCAATAATTATTTCCCATTATTACCACCTGTGTATTACCAAAAAAGGTTGTATATACACACATGGGAAAGGACTGAGACAATACGTATCCAAAAATCTGATTTTTTATTTCTAAATGAGGCAAATGTCATCTCAGAGTTACTGAAATAATTATCTTTCTTACAGCACCTCTGGTGCTTAGATCTGAGTACTTGCCTCTCTCCCACCTGACAGTAGCCACCTACATATTCCCATTGTGGCTATAAATGTACATGACTCACTACCTTACACAGTCCATGAAAAATGTTCTTCAAGTATTTGTTGAATAAATATTTGAATGAACAAATCAGGAACTATGTAAAGCATTTGGTGTACCTATTCAAGGATAGTCCACCAATATAAGGATTTAGGATCCACCTGTTTTGGAATGTACACTGTTGATCCTTCTCTTCAGGTTAAAAAAAAAAAAAAACAAAGAAAGAAAGAAGGAACTATTACCCTGTCACATGTAAAGATAAATATTCCAACTTCTTAAAATGAATTTTTCTGGCGTGGAATATCAGAAAGTATACTACTTTTTTAAGACTGTAAGGAATATTTTACTTTTCCTGGGAAGAAACATTTTAAAATTAGGCCCTACTATGGTTATTTCAGGATTTGAATGTTTTCTGAGGCAGGATCACAATGAACTGGGTTGTTCAGTCTCTGCTCTGCCTTCCCAGACAAGGAGGGTAAGTGTGGAAAGGGAACGAAGGAAAAAACAGAGTGGAGAAAGGAAGCGAACATGAGGAAGGCGAGGGAGGGAGGCTGGATATTTAGGAACTGACTAGTCTTACTCCCCATGCCGATCTGGTTCTTGTTTTATTGAACTATTTCCCCATCCTTAATTGTCATCAGTATAAACACCTAATCTGATGTTAAAAGGAACCATTCCTGCTGATGGACGTAATAAATGACAGTGCCCTAGGAATGGAATCCTGAGGTCTGCATAAATCAGCATTTGTCATCTTTTCAAATGTTAAGAAATTTTTGTGGTTCTGGCATTTCCAGGAAAAGCTCAGTTGGGTTTCCATAATAATCACTTCATAGACTCTAGCTTTTCCCTTTGAGTTGTCAAAAGGGTAAAATCTACCCTAAATCAGAATTCTTTAAGTGTTGTGAGTGTGCATGAATGTGTGCATATATAAACACATACACACCTATGTATATGTACAGATAGGAATTCTTCAGGTGCTGTGAGTGTGCATGAGTGTATGCATATGTAAACACATACAGACATATATACACAAAAACAGGTATGTATCTAAAAATATTCATATATGTAAAACTTGTCTTCTTGAAGTTCTCTAATTTCAGAAAGTTTTATTCCAGAGTTTCAAGGTATCAGGCAGAACCCTAGCGCCTAAATGCAGAGGCAATTAGTGTAACCAGGGACCATGTGCGTGAGGCTGAACTGGCCCCCTGGGACATCTTTCGCCCTTCTACTATCCTGGCTTGCTTGGTGGATGACTGACCTCTTTGGACTCTATGACTTACCACTTTGGGGTGCTGCTAAAGAATTCAAAGGGTGTCAGAATCTGCTAGGAGGAATGATGACATCTTAGAAATCTCGTCATTATTTAGATGGGAGCTTTAAAGCTCAGGCAGCTCTGGAAAACAGCCATGAACACGTGCACAGGCCCACAGATCAGATCAGGATGAGGCTCAAAGGAAAGGAGGCTGTGGCCTAATGAAAAATAAATACTGGGTCAAAAACAAAAGCTAAATATTCAGCGCTATCATTATCTGGCTTAATTCTCAAGGATCTATATCTATGAGGGGCTATCTATATGAGGGGCTGGGTGTAGGTGATGGCCCCTTCAAACAAACTTGCTATATACGCTATATATGCACTTTGTCCCCAAGAGAGAAGAGAAGGAACAGGATGGTGCTGGGACACGCAGGTGAGGCCAAGGCCACTGTGATCCCGAGAGGGTGACTTGGGAGTGGGGAAGACAATTTTGGAGAACAGATGCACTGCACATCTGGAGAACTAGGCTGACACTCCAGAAAAGAGCAGCTCAGAGGCTTCTGGGTAGAACAGTGACAATGAACCCTTCACAAACACAGCTTAGGATCAGCCTTTAGGAAGAAGAATCTTTCCGAGTAGCGACTCACTCGTCCTGACTCAGTTCCCTCTTTTATCTCACTGACGAGAGCATCAGGAAAGCAAAGTCTGTGATGGAAGAAAGAGAAAGAATAGTTTCTAAGACTTAAAATTATGCAAAATTAGTCCCTACACCCAACTTTCTTTGAGTAAGTTGAGTGGGGAACACAGCTAACACCGAGACCACCACAGGCCTAGTGTTTTACAATATCTATTTACAATTATTATATCCTAACAACTTGATGCTGGTATTATTGTCATTTTCTAGATGAGGAAAGAGAGACTGAAAGTGTGTTCTCCTAATACTTCCATCTCTTCAGACAATGGGAAAAGCATATTGATAAAGACTCATTTCAAGACACTTGCTTAATTTTCCTTTTTCCTTTTCAAAGCCAAAATTAGCATCCTTCCCCAAAGAGATTTCTTTTGGAGGGTAAGGTGGCTCATTTACACAGTAAAAATATTAACTGCTGTTTGTCATATAAGAATGACAGAATAACTGAACACTTATTTTTTAAGATCAAAATCAAGGTCATTAAAAGCATGAGCCCCACCCCCACCACCAAAAAACAAACAAACAAAAAACCCAACCCCAACTAATAACATAAATACCTACAAAGAACTTCAAATACTTTAAGAACTATTACTTATGCACTAAAGCCAGAATTCCCACTGTTAAAACTATAGGTAATGGAACAGAACAGAGGAAACATACTACCTTGACTTCTTAGTGGAATCTGGGCCCAGTTAACCTCATTTTAGAAGCTGATACACCATATTTACCCTTGAAGGAAGGAACAAACCTCTGCATATTAGAAATATTATCAGTAACTATGAAATTATGGCAATGTATTTTTAAAAAGAGGTTGATAGATAAGTGTTTAAAAATGCTAGCATACTTCAAACTTCATTACTTTTTTGGAACTCTGTGAATATAATTCTTTATTTCTTCTCTGGACTCCTGAAAGTGGAAATATTCCTAACTTAGTCCCTCAGCTGTAATTTCCCCTAATGTGGTCCTCGTATTGTAAGGCTTTCCTTCCATCTGGATAGCAGTATGTTATCCTTTAAATGCTAGTGAAAAAAACATATTTCTTACACAAACATGTCTCGTAAGATCTTTTGCACAAGAGCCCAGCTGACTTCCCAGTATGGAATCTGAAAACTAAGCATTCACATCTTGTGTCCATAAACACTGACGAGTTAACAATAATTCACCCATTAACTTTTCTGGACAAGACTTGGACCTATTTTATTTCTTTTACTTCATTTTACTTTTGCAGGGCAGGCAGAATGAGGTTATTGAGATTAAAATGGAAGGGCAGAGGCAAGACCATTCACGGTCAGGCAATGGAGCCTTGCTCTGAGAACCACGTACAAGTGGCTCTTCTCAGGCCCTTTCCCAGCTGTGCTCCTCTCTGCGGGGCAAGAGTCTATGGGGTCATGAGGATGGGCCCGCCTGGCTCACACATCACTCCTTCTGAACCACATTCTGCATACAGAAACCAAGCTCTCCCCTGCCCAGATGGCCCCAAGTCCCCTGTAGAGCCTGTATGAGCAGGCTTCTCGCCTGGGCGCTGTCCTCCCGAAGGCAAGCCCTGCTGCCGGCATGCACACCTGCAGGCCTGACAATGGCCAAGGGGCGGCTGTCTGCTGGGTGGTGGGGGCATAAAGTATGGGTGCAGCTTAGATGTGCTGGGCGCTACCTACTCGCGTGTATGCAAAGCTCCTTGTGGGAAGAACCAGAATTGGAAAGAGAGAAGTAAGGGGCTTCCATGTGTACTCGGTCCCAAAAATGTTAGGCATAAGCCTGGAAGAAGAAGACCCAGAGATGGAAGTGATTTCAATAGTGTTTCATTTAAAAAATGCTGTTAAAAATCTTCCCCTTCTTGGACTTCCCATCTAGATCAATACAAGTTGCCAGGGTAAGATTTCATCAGAGAACTGTATTGGCTGAATTACTTATAAATAAACCCCAGATGAGTCAACTGCAGAAGAGAAAGAAATCAATAGGTATAACCTAGGCCTGGACACACACATACATACCATCCAGAGGCTGTGGGCTGTAACCCCCAAGGTTAAAGACATTCCAGGTCATTTCCAAGTGCCACGCTATCATTATTCTAAAAATTGTACACCTTCCAAGTCAACCCTGAGCCAACTGGTGGCCGCACGTTCCAGCTCCAATACACACCTTAAAGCTGGCCTTAGCTTACCAGTAGCTTTTGCTGAAGAGATTTTAATGACAACGTATCACACACCCTTCATGTGATACACTAAACCTCAGAACCGGCTTTCTTCCCTTTTTAAGAGCATATATAATACGTGTTAAATTGTAGCAATTCCCAAGCACACCCCCTAAGACACTGAGCTATCTATGTCAAGCTTACATCATACTACTTTTCTAAAATATCAAGCTCAGATACTTCCTTCTACAACTAAAAAGACCATGCATTTAATGGTAAAATGCAGGTCTTCACCGGGGTTTCAGAACCTCAGATAGAAAGGCTGAGACCATGCAGGTCTTCACAGAGAAGAGAAGTGCAGTTGTCATGGGAGAGACCAGACGGATGGGAGACGCCCTCTGGTTCCAGTGGTAAGGAATGGAAACACGAGGTACAGAAAACATATGAAGATGGACATCACTGTGGCTTCTAAATGACCCTTTTGGGTCAGAACACAAGACAGACTTTGAACTGAGGGCGCTGGTCTCCAGTGAGCCTGAGCAGTACGTGAGTAGGAAGACCAGAGCCTTGGGAAGGGGAAGGAGGAGTGTGCCGTGGGGATGAAAATGCTGGGCTATGGGTCTCCAAGCTTGGGCGTGTGAGCTGTTCTCCACCCTGCACAGATCCCCCCGCCCGCACTTCAATGCCACCAAATGTTCCTTATCAAAGTGCGTGCAGATCTACCTCCTGCCATAAATCTTGGCCAACACTTCCCACTTAGAGAGCCAAATACTTGGCCCCCCCTGTCTTCTACCCAGTGAATTAATCCTGCTACCAAAGTATCCCACACACAATGTGTCCCCTCACTTTTTTTAATGTACTCTAAGAAACACCATGGGCAATTTTCTGGAATTTACGCAACATTCCTTAAGGGGTCATTTTCAAGCAACAGGAAAACCTTCATGAAATTCTACTGAGGAACTGGGACTGGTCCAATTTTCCTACACAAGTTTTTACTAGATGGAAATCCAGAAGTTTTGGCCTCTTCTATCCATCATAAAAACACCCTTTGTTTAAACAAAGTCTCCACTGATGCATTTTCCAGCACATAAGGTAATTTCCAGTGTGGTACAAAACCCACTAGGGTCCTTTAAAACCGGGGGTGGAGGGGCGGGAGGAGGGAGGAGGAAAAAAGTACCTACACAGCAGAAGCCTTTATGATCTATAACTGAGCACATACTGCATTTGCAATAACACCGCATTTAACCGCCTGGCTGTAACACAGTAACCCCCTCACAACACTGACCAGCCCGCAAACAGAACCAAGAAACCTGGCAAGGAACTCGATCTGCAATAACAAACCTGACTTGCAGTAACAGCCATCTGTACAAGTGCCAATTACCCTTCTCCTCAAATGATTAGGTTCCATCTAGTTTTGCTGACAAGCAAGTTATGCCACATTTTAATAGGCTATAAAATGTATTATTAAATAATTAGTAGGTAAGAACCAGAAATTAGAGGCTACTTCCCTGCACACGCATCCCCTAGTACTTCAGACTATTGATGGAAAAGCAACCCGATCCTCCAACGAGGACGGCCCGAAACCTGAGACAGCAGTTTACTATGAGACAATTATGAGGCTAATAAGTGTTCGCAGAGTCTGAGGCAGGAAAGAAATCTAGAAAATTCCACCTAACCCCAGTTATGTCTGATCTGTAGCAGGGTCCCAGAGGAGCACAAATTTCTTCAAACTGCTCCTTGTTCTGAGCACATTAATTAAACTGTTAAAGGTAGAGGAGTATTGATGTCTTTCCCATCTCCCTGCTTCTCCCCGTAGGTAGTGTCTGGTACTTGTTCAGCCCTAAAGGTACAGTTGCACTAACTGAAAAAAGCCCCACTAAGACCAATTAAGGTCTTTACTAAGAGGCTGAAAAGAAGACAAATGAAGGCAGAAAGCCCGATTACAAGGAACCTTTGTACAGATGTAAAGCAATTAGAGTGGTCCCGGGGGGAAGGCAGCATGGTTCCAGAAGCACACGATTTTACAGCCTGTCTAAACTTGGAACAATCTATCTTTTTTTAGGTTGAGAATAAAAGTGAACCCTATATTAGTGTCATATATCAGCTGCTAGTGCTTGCGACTGGCTCCCACATGCCTGCCAGGGCCATAAAGCTTCTCACAGATCCCCGGTGGAGGGCAACACCATTACACACTCTGCGCACAGGCAGGGAAAGACCTGCTTCCATCAGAGCCGCTTCACAGAGGGGCTGCCATCGCGCGCAGGTGCCCAGGGAGAGGGTCGGGCGGGAGGGAGAGCGAAGGAGGGCCACGGAAAGAGAGCGGAGAGATGGTCTCTGGGAGACATTTAAGGGGTCGCCTTGAGGAGAACAAACAGGCCGCCAGCTTATCCTCTCAGGACATTTTAACAGCAGCCACATTTCTGCCATTAGCCCTCCTTTTGATCTCCTTAATGCATAACATGTCAGCGCTTTATCTTTCCATACTTGATAAGAGCCAACAGATGGGTGCTTGGGAGAGACCCAGATGTAAGAACTTATACTTTGTGCTGGGTTTCTGGAAGTGAGATGGCTGGAAAGGAAGGGAAACATTGGAAATTTGTGCATATTCCCTCAGTAATTTAGGATCAGAAACTCCTAAGGCAAGACAAGAATCCAGAAACCCTGGAACTCTGGGTATACCTCTATAGCAGCCTTATCCAGTGGAAATAAAATGCAAGCAGCACAGAAAATTGAAAATATTCCAGTAGCCACAATAAAGAAGCATAATTGATTTTAATAATTTATTTAATCTGGTATATCCAAAATATTATCATTTTGAAAAGTTACTGATATAAACACATTAGGAATGCACTATTTCACACAAGTTTTTGACACCGAGTCTCAGGAATTCGGTGTATATCTTACACTTAAAGCACATCTCAATTCGGACTTGCCCCATGCAAGTGCTTAGTCGTCATGTGTGACTCAAGCCACTGTCCTGCATGCACAGCTTTGTGCCACAGGAAGGGGAAAGAAGACTCCTGGGCCAGCACTGTTCAGCCATGCGACGGTTTATCAGTTAAGTTCATAGTGCCTCAAACTGCTTGGCTTGAAGTTGGGAATAGTAATAATAATACTTTATTTACCTCATAGCGATGTTGAAATAACACCGTGTGAAAAGCTAGTAGCGAAGCCTGATGCTGACGAAGCACTCAGTAACTATTAGCTATGATTCTTCCTATTATTTTTATAAATGATCTTAAGTAAAGAAAGTTGCAATTTCCCCCCAAAACATATGTTTTTATAAAAGCTTTCAGGGCATCCGTCTATTGGAGGCTCCTCACTTCTGTCTGCATTTCCTGGAGTTGTCTAATGAGGTTTAACAGTGATGTGAGTTCACAGGAAAGGAGCCTGCAAGACTCGGCCCCACAAGAACTGCCTCCATTGGATGATGTACCAGCGCTCCGCGTCTACCCCACATGTGAGGGCTGCACAGGTAGGAGCGTGACAGAACCACCACCTGCGCTAGAGGGACGCATGCTGCCTGACGTCAGCAAACGTTGTCACACTTCCGAGGCATGACTGGCATGGACACTGGCTTCCAGTCAAGAGTTGATAATTGTACAGATTATTTTGATTTTTGATCTCTGGAATTCACGCTGAGGAACAGCATTTTAAAAAGGTGGCATTTAGCATTCAACAGAGTAATAATTAACTTTAAAAGTTAGCCAGTAAAAGAAAATGCCAAGGCAGGACGGTGAGGCAGAGCTGACAACAAGAGGGGATACCACAGGACCTTAATTAGGAACAAGCAAACATCTTCCCTAATAGCACGTGTTCTCATTCCCAAAATGTCAACAATGGATATTAACACCAGATGCTGGTGTTCCGTCTCCCCTGACAGTGCGTCTAGGCCGTGTGTATGTGCTCAGAGAAACGGCTCGTGTGATGGAGGGGAAAATCCAATGGGATAAAGGCTGTGTTTCTTGCTCTTAAATAATTCACAGACCCTTCATGAATGGTGGGGAAATGGGAGCTTTCAAGAGATCTCAACTGAAACATGGGGGAGGAGAAAGAGGGTACCAAGTGAGCCGCTGTCCACGCACACAACTCTCCAGCATGTATTCCACGTTCCGTTCCCCTGGATCGAGATGGACCCCAAAGCGCTCAGCCACCCCCCTGCAGGAGGCTGGGAACGCACCTTTCATATGTAGTGTTTGTATGCAACCTTCTCCTGAGTACAGGGTGGTGAAACCACCACCCCTTAGGGTAAGGGACATAACTCCAATACTAAGCAAATTTTAGAAAAAAATAATTACTGATAATCTAAAAAATCATCCCCCTTTTATTAATTTCAATTTTTCCTGCTTTCAGTCAGTCATAAAAAACATATAACAAATATAAGGAATTTGATGTATTTCTATTCCTGAGCCCTAATGTAAGCAAGGCTGATGATACAGATAAAGATATCATGGACTGCCCTGGCTGGTGTGGCTCAGTTGGTTGGAGCGTCATCCAGTAACCAAAAGGTTGCGGGTTCTATTCCCGGTCAGGGCACATACCTAGGTTGCAGGTTCGATCTCTGGTCCAGGCGTGTACGATCCCCAGTCGGGGCACGTACAGGAGGCAACCAATCGATGCTCTTCTCTTGCATCGATGTTTCTCTCTCTCCCTTCCTCTCTCTCTAAAAGCAATGGAAAAAAAAAGTGTCCTCAGATGAGGATTAAAAAAAAAAGATATGAACTAAGTTAACTTATGCTCCATACCCTATTAGCTAGGTGGAACTGCCTCTGCCTCTGACTGCTCTGTTTGCAGAGCAAGTAGAAAAAAAATTCTCTGAGTATTGGTGTTGCTTTGGTAGGTGGACTTGGAACCACTAACAAAAGAGAATAGGCTGTAAATTGGGGAGACAAATGTTTGGCAGGAATGTGTAAGAGCCCAATCAAAATGATTTATTTGAATTCCACTATAAAATAGGTTAAACAAACTCCTTTACAACCTCAGGGCCTTTGCATTGGCTGTTTTCATTGCCTAGAAGGCACTTCCCTTCTAGTCTTCTCATTCTTACCTAAGTCTTCCTCTTCTTTAGGTATGAGCTTGCTCAAGGTCACACTGTCACTTTGACCTGTAATTCACATAAAGGCATTGTTCATGTCTCCCCTACCTAAAGTAGGTTCTACTCTCACCCTCCACCCCATCTCCATTATCCTCCATCTTCGCTTCTTAGTTTTTTTTCTTTTAAAACAGCATTATCACACTTGTGCTTCTTTCATTTGTTTTCCTTGCTATACTGTAGGCTCTGAGAAGGTACAGGCAATGTCTGTCCCGTTTACTTCCGAATGCTCAGGCCAAGAACACAGGAGGTACTCAACATGTTTGATGAGCACTGTTGGGGTTTCTGCTGCCTCCTGTTGCTGTTGACGAAATCCTTGGGCCAAGAAATACCTACGAAGATCCCAGTGGCCGATGGAATGAGTTAGATCTAGGGGTATCTAGAAAAGAACAAACCCCAGAAGCTTCCTTTAGGCAAAAGTTGAAAGAGCACAAGTGAGTGAGATAGACTCTCTCCTCTCAGGAATTTACAACCTCAGAAAAGAGAAGTGTATGCAGGTAGCCAAAGACGCAGATAAGAAGTTACTGGACTGATAAAGACTGGCTAGGCCAGGTGTTCAAGGCAGGTCTTGGATGGACGCTGTCGGAGCACAGGTCCCGAGAGCCTGCAAGAGACGCCTGTCAACTCAGAACCGGGGGCCGTGGCGGGGGGGGGGGGGGGCGCATGATCTCTAGAGTCAGACGGCCTGGCTTCACAACATACAGATAGTGACATTTGGGTCAATTCCTTAAACTTGGTACATCTGTTTTCTATCTATAAAATGGGAATAACAGTAGATTTATGTTACAGATTGTTATGAGAATTGAATATTGCAAGGTGCTTGGAATCATGCCTTACACACAGTTAACACAAAAAAGGTGAACTGTTAAAAATAATTGGTCTCTTAAAAGACACACAATTTGTTTCCTAGCTAACTCCACCCAACTTTCATCTATTTGGCCCATTGTTTAGGGCATTTGGGCACATTTTATGCCTTACAGTCCACCCATATGTGTTATCTCTTACAGGACCACAAAGGACAGAATCCCACGCTTGCCTCAAATGCCTGCTTCCAGCCACATAACCTGGTCCAGCCTCCCATGCTGTCCGACCTTTTGCAGTGGCCAGCAAACATCCTGTAACCCCTGTCCAAGTGCTTGCTATTATTTCATATTTGGTCTCTCTTCCAGAAAATATTATCTTTATAGAGGCACAGTGACACCCAGACTAGGACCTGGACACCGATATCCAGATGATTAAGAGGAGAAATGATATTTCTGTGTTTAAGCAATCTTTGCTAATACACGTCATTCAGAAGTCAACTCTTCCTTGAATTCACAGCCCCTGAAGCAATAGAAAATAATTTCTCTCCATCCATTTTAAAGTATCTATTATGTATAAGGCAAGATGCGAGGCACCACTGGAGGGGGAAGAAAACCCATAAAACAAGATCTGTCTTCAAAGA